>JANQBM010031906.1:0-10859 GCA_025594535.1 Erythroxylum domingense | reverse complement strand
AACAACTGCAAAATCTGATTATCAAATTATTATACAACTACAAAATTCATTGCAAATAAAAAAGAGGAAAAAAAATTTAATTGCTTACCAAGAACTGAAAAACCCATATGAGATTGATCCAACAATTGATTAATAACAACAAAACCTCCTATTTACTAGTCATAGTAGCAATTTTCGTAATTAGATCAAGGGATTAATCAACCTTACTTCTTTGGCGGGAGTTGTGCAGAAGAAAATATGAAGAAAGGCGGGAGGGTTGTGTTCTGCATGGGAAAAATTGTGGCTGAGAGTGTGTCCTTTTTGTTGAGATAAATAAGGATAGTATAGTAATTTACATATATTAGGGTTCTCTTGTCTTGGATTTCTCCTCTTTTCCCACCAATTTGAAGGGAAATACATTTGGCTCAAACTTCCCTTAGTTTCCTCTCCATTCTCTCACTTTCACTTTGCTTATTTTTGTCCAAACGGTGGAAACCAAGAGAAGTTCAATTCTCTTCCTTTCTTTTTTCTTGCTTTCCTTCAATCCAAACCAGGGTTAGGTTTTTATTAAACTAAAATAAATAAATAAATTCTTATTTAATAATCTATTTTTTTAATTAAACTTCAAATTCCTTAATAGGTAAGAATAATATCTTTCAATTATATTTCAAATTCTTTAATTTTTTTAATCTTCAGTTAGTTCTATGACGATCTAATATTGATTGAATCTCTTAAACCTTAAATATCTTGTCTTACTGGTTTAACTTTCAGTTCAATTTTTTAAACATTGGTTAAAATAAATAATTAAATAATATATGTTTTTGTTTCATTTTTCAATTCTACTTAGTTATTTCCTTATCTAAAACTCTTGTTGTAAATTGTAATAATTTGAGAGTTAAGAATATTTATTATTTTTTACTAGATGTTTTGACGTAATTATTATTTATTATATTAATTTTATATTTGTATGATGATGATTGTCTTTTTTTATAAAAATTGCGGTTATTATTTATATGTGAAATATCTGAAAATTATTGTTATTTCATATTAATTATGATTATGATTAATTATTATGATTTTTGAAGACAGAGTTAAAAATATACAGTACAACTGTATAATATGACAATGGACTATTTTGTAATTTTTTTAAAAATTTACGGACTATTTTATAAATTTAAAAAATTATCCGAAATAGTACCTAGTATTGACCAATACCGATATCATACCGTATTAAAATCTAATTCGATACTAATTCGATACGGTATTCACAATATCGATAAGAATAAAACTAAAAATAAGCCAATAAATTAAAACAAAAAGGTTTTTCTGCTAAGGTTAAAAAACACACACACACAGTGAACTCGCATGTTTGATGTTGTTTCAATCTAAAAACTAGTGTTGGATGGTGGCTTGGCTAAGTGGTTCGCTGACTATGACACGTGTCTTTCATTTTGTCCTGTAACTTCAAATTATGAAGATACAATAGCATGCTATGATTCAGAAAAAGGGGTGGGAATGGGATTGAATTGGACAAATCAAGCTTTTAAAATTTGAAAATGTTCATCAGAAGATTTTCAATGTGACCACCTTCTGTCATTATCAGCTGACCCCATTCAATCTTCTTAAATTACCTTCTAATTTTTTTTTCAGTTTTTTGAAATTCAAATTGAAAGATAATAAAACCGTCGATAAGGACATTAATTACATTTTGTATATTTTAGAAAAAAATTATTTTTATAATTCGAATATGTAACATTTTGATTGTGAAAGAGTAATTTTACTGTCCTTTCAGGACAATAGAATAAGTGAACCTATTTCTAAACTCTCAATTAAAAACGATGCAATAATCATTACAAATAGAGAAAAGTGAAAAAAAAAAGAAAAAGAAGGGAAAGACAGCGGAGGAGTTTTGAAAATGGAGAGAGGGAAGGAGTGGCGGCTATTATGGCAGAGTTACGCGCTATGTGAGAGAGTGACGTATACTTGACTGTCTCCGACAGCGAAGTAGAAGTACACTATCTAATGCCTATCCAACTGGAATACTAAAAACCATTGTTTTAAAGATTAAATTACAAAAATACCCAAATGTTGCTGACAGGTGACAGCTCCGCACTTCATTATGAGTACGAGGCAAAGGTCTGCAGTCCACTCACGGACTATTTTGCAGTTATCTCTGAGCCGTGCCTTTTTATCACCGATAGTTTCGAGTTCTCTACTTTTTGGTGTTGAAGAAGGAAAAAAAGCAATAGATCTAAGCTACAGACATGGCAACTTTTGCAGGGACAACTCAGAAGTGTAAGGCTTGCGAGAAAACTGTGTACTTGGTGGATCAGCTTGCAGCTGACAACAAAGTCTATCACAAAGCTTGTTTTAGGTGCCACCACTGTAAGGGTACCCTCAAGGTGAGATACCCTTCTCTTTTATTTCCTGGGAAGTGTAAAGAGATGTGCACCTATGTGCAGATGCCTCAAACTTGCAGATACACTTAGTTGGCATGCTATTTGGTGTTGCTTTGCTTGATCCCACTTCCAACAATTTTACAGTTTGATCGTGTGCATTTTGTGTTAGTTGATATGATCTTTTTTGGTGGGAACTAGTAATCTGTTCAGTCCGATATCCGATGATGGATAATAGTGCTCTGTCGTTTCTTCTTCTTCTTTTCTTTTCCCTCTTGATCGATGTTTCTTGATCAATATTGAAACCGTTGGACATTTTTATCCTTAATTTCATTTGTTAATGGTTGGGAGATGATATTGTGAGTCTTGTCGTTTGTTTTTTTTTTCATGTCAATTTGATCATTTACTTCTACTGCTGAAATGATTTACAATATTCAATTGCCTCTGTCGTAGTTGCTGAGGGTAGGTCCGTTTGTTTGGTCATGAAATTGAATCTAGCTCCTCATCTTTGAATGGTAAAAGAAGGGCCTGACAAATGATGGAGGAAGAGGTTAGAACACACTGGCTTAGATCTTAATTGAAATCTTGAAGAGACTGAAATGTGTAGAATCAAGGCCCACTAGGTTCTCTGTCGGTGGGTAGTTGGAAGTAATAAAGGAAGAACAAAGATCTTTCAAAAGTAATCAGTGAAAATATAGAAATTCTTTTCCTTCTTATGGGACCATCAATTTTAAACAGCAAAAGGGAAATGTGCATGTGGTTGATCTGTAACTCGTCACCAGAATACAGCTGGATAGCTTTGATATAATATCGAGAGGAAATCTGCAATTTGCTGAGAGGTTTTTAGTTGTTCTGATGGGTGTGTAAAGTTATGTTCTTAGCTGCTATTGAAGTTACCAAACCGATAAATTTCTTTTGAAAATTTTAACCTTAAGATTTGTCGTCCCATGAACATTATATTTGAAGGTTAGTTTGATTACGCATGTTACCACGGATCAGTGTGTGTACAGTAGCTTCAGATTATATTCTTATTCGCATTGTGTGCAACCTGATTCCAATGATGGTGCAGAGAAGAGCCTTTGGAATCTATAGGCCAACTATTTAGTCGCTCTTATGGTGCTTTAATCACCTACTTTTCCATATTTGTGCGTGTACCTGAAGAGATTGAAACTTTGTCTGACACTACTAATAAAGAGGACATCGAACTCCAAACGTGATGAAAATGAAAATTAGGAAAGGAAGAGGCAGATCAGGAGGGGATGGACACTGTGCATTATTTACAAGACAATGTCTGGCATTCGGCATTACAATCGATCAATATGGTTTTTATCTTGGCTTGTCATGCCCTTGGCCTCTGTTGATATTTGTACATATAGCCAATTGGGCTATTCGTTAACATTATTTACCAGTTGTACTAAATTTGTTTGTTTGAGGTTTAGCTCAATTAGCCCAAAGTTCCTTTTGGTGATATTTGATGCTCAATAGTTCCATGCTGATGACACTAATGCCACCAATCAGTTGGGTTTGAGAATTGAAGTGGATCAAACCTGTGAATGCAGACTGCAGATAACTTATAAAGATATAATGTGTTTGTATTACTGTATGCATGGAGAATCTTATTGACAATATTATACTTTATTTTGTAAGTGTTCATCTATTTAGCTGAAAGAAAGTGTGTATTGTTTTCTCACTCTATAGTCTATTTAGCTGAAAGAAAGTGTGTATTGTTTTCTAACTTTATAGTTGCACTGTTATCCTGTTTGTTGTTTTCGATTATAATTTATAAGTGTTTTGCTTACCTCAACTTATAATGTTGCACATTTGCAGCTGAGTAACTATTGCTCCTTTGAAGGTGTTTTGTATTGCAAACCTCACTTTGATCAACTATTCAAGATGACCGGCAGCTTGGATAAAAGTTTTGAAGGTAATGCTCTGTGTTCAGTTGATTTCAAGCACGCAACATCTGTTTTGTCTGCTTCTTTGTTCTCATTCACAGGTTATTCTTTTCTTTTTCTCTCTTCTGTAGGTACTCCAAAAACTGTTAACAGATCTGCTGACCAGGTATATGCAATGAATTTCTTGTACCACTACTTTATCAATATGGGAACAGATACAATTTAGAAGTTTTCAGTAACAGGGAGAAGTCTATAAGATGATTTTTAGGATTCCTGACGTGCTTCAAATCCTGGATGAAATCACGCAGGTTAGCAACAGCAAAGTCTCAAGTATGTTTGCTGGAACTCAAGACAAATGTGTTGCTTGCAAGAAAACTGTTTATCCAATTGAAAAGGTACATAAAAAAATTCCTTATTATAACGTCATGAGCTTTGCAGGACATTTTCAATCTATGCTCTGATTCATTACATTTCAATTCTAGAGAATCATTACAACCTTAATCAGATTTTCTTTCATTACTTCAACTGTAAGTAGATTGATCTATTTCAGTTGTTCCTATTTGTTGAACTGATGGAATTGAATTGTGAGATCAAGTGCCTGAACACAGCAACACCTTTGAGGCCTAGGACTTTGCCTCTTAGAAAAGCCTCTGTGAAAATAGAAATTAAAATAGACTTGATAAATTTAAAAATTCATAAAAGGCATAACTGGTGGGATCGTTTCCCTCCGTTCCCTTCCCTATCATCACCAACCCAACCAATTTCCTCTTGCTCTCTATTGCAACTCTGATACGAAATAAAATATTAATTCAATGGCCATGCAATATTTAAGGGATGAAAACTACAAAAAGTCGATCAAGTAAAAGAATAAAGGTCAACATGATGGTTAAATTTGGACCTTTCCCCTCATTTCCTTATAGTCTGTGGCAAGTCCAACATCGAACTATGTCAAAAGTATAAGATGATCAAGTCACCTTAGCATTTGCCCTTGTTTTCTGTTTGAGTTGTTACTGATTATATATATATATATATAATACATTCCTGAACTTATGGATGATAAGAAGTCAGAAAAGTGTTCTTGTTGTCTTATTGAACTCTCTGCTTCTTTCAGGTCGCAGTTGATGGCACATCATACCATAAGGCCTGTTTCAGGTGCACCCATGGAGGCTGTGTGATCAGCCCATCAAACTATGTAGCACATGAGCACCGTCTCTATTGCAGGCACCATCACAACCAACTCTTCAAGGAGAAAGGGAACTTCAGCCAGCTTGACAAGAGTGAAAATGCTAAACCGGATGCTGAGACCGCAGCAGTAGAGTGATGTCACAAGATTTTGGTTGGGCTAGAAATGTTGATAACTGTGGGAATTCAGATCGCAGAGATGTCGGGATAACCAATTGGTAAGTTTGGAGGAAATGATGTTCCATTTGTGGGGTTCCAACTGGTTTCCATCAACTTTTTGAGTGTGAGAATTGAGTGCCTGAATAAAAATAGAGGTTTTGGTGTTGCTGCCCTTGTCACAGACCATGAACTGAATACCAGAAGTTCTGTATTTATATTCCAGTTCACTTTGAGGTGCTTTCTTTTCTTTGTTTTTATGTTGTGTGTGTTCTCCTGATCTTCTGGTGCATGTTTCTACAACTCGTATTCATGTGAATCTTCTTTACATGTATACACCCTTCTAATTGTTCTCCATGGCCTTCTTGCCGTCCCCATCTCCAAGATTTTCAATATTTTCACGTGAGTGTTTTGTCTTCCAAACATTACAATGCAACGATCGATGTTTTGATCTTCTGATACGAACAAGAACATGACGCTAGGGACTCGATTGGATAATGGACCCCAGTGCTAATGAAATCCAATTTACACTGTTACAGCTTGTTTAAACAAACGTGTGATTAGTACCTATCAAACAAATCCTAAGAGGAAGATGAAATTCAGAAACTTCGAACTCGATGATTGTCCAATGTCCACTTCAATGGGAGAGAAGCTCTCTTTCGTTTCTGTTAATCGGACGAGAAAGCAACTTTTCGATGGGAAAACTAAGAACTTTCAACGGGAGGAGGTGAGGTGTTTTACAGGGCCAATGGTTTCTCGGTAGGCCCTTTGAACTGGTCTCGATCCTGGATTTATTTACCGGGGTCGGTAAAGGTCAAAGACCTAGAAGTTACTGCAGAACAGTACTAGGCCTCGGGGATCTATTTTTGCTGTAGATGTGATTGGTGGATAGGTCATGCAGCTTTAAGGTCTCTTCAACAAGTTATGATATGCATTTTAAAAGGAGCACCATATAGAAAAAGGCTACGTTCCTGGAAATAGCCGGTTTAACTGGTTAGCTGCTTAAGCTTAGCTTAGCTTAGCTATTAATCTCAGATTGCAATGGAAGGAGTGGAAGCAGCTTAGCTTAGCTTAGCTATTAATCTCAGATTGCAATGGAAGGAGTGGGCGTGTCTTCTGCAGACACAACTGTCTGCACTGCGAAATTTGAGCTACCCTCAATGTTATGGGATGCATAGTTCTAGGAGTTGTTATTACCATATATTTATTTAGATAAGCAAATGATGAATCCGTTGTGGCGTGGCCTATTGGTCACGTTCATTTGCCAGACAACTCCCTCCTTAAACCTGATTCTGCGCGCAATGATTGGTCTTACAAGAGACAGATATTGAACAGTTGATAGGAATTCCATTTCAGATACATGCTTAGAGAATGTTCTAATGGTGAGTTGGTTGCAGTTGTTAAAGTTTGTGCGAAGTGGAGCATTAAAGAAAAAGAAACGGTCTTCTTTTGCTTTAGATAGAATAGAAGCGGCGCAAAAGTATGCAGTTTATGCAAACGAAGATTCTGCTTCTTTAATGCATCGACTTGCTAAAGAAAGTCAGAAGTGTACAACTTTGCTTATTTTTCTTAAGGTCCTACGAGTTGAACTTTGATCCCAACATTATTAAATACGATGAGAGTCGTTCCTACCGGACTCAAACGTCCCCTACGAGTTTCTGTTGTAATATCAGAATATGAGATTCAACACTAGTCTGTCCGCTATAGCATGTTTGACTCCAAAGTGCTCATTGAGCTTCTGCTTTAACTTGCAAGCTGTAGGTATCCTGTCCATTGCCAAGAGCCAAAGCCGATTTCTGAAGTCCTAATCCTGTAATATGTTGTATGTTTTTCGAGAAGAAACCATAAATATCAACAAAACAATGTTAGTGTTAACTTTTCTTGTTGTCAGGATGAAGTAAACAGGTGCAAGATCATTTGCTGAATAAGATGAGATCTTCGGAGCAGAAAAATGGGTATGCAATAAATTGATGGGACCTGTTATCCATCTAGACAAGCTGAGAATCAGATGATGTGTTAAAAACAGAACAGGAAGCAACCATTTTGATCTTTAACAGTAGCTTCCATAATCGTTCTGACACATTTTTATCCCATTTCATTTTATGCGCAACAGTCTCAATCCAGCGGCAGCTTTAAGAGAATTTCAATATATGGAAGTCTTTGAAGTTTGAGGTTAAAAGCCTTATCCTCCACCTAATGCAGGGACAAAAGCATTCAACTTTGCATCATGCTGGGGTATACTTCTTATCATCACAAATTTTCTATTTCTAACTCTATTTTATTAAACCTCATCTAAAAGTTTTTGAGAACTCAATTTAATATATTTAAAAAAAACTCCTTTTAATATAGAAACTTCTCCTTTCAACTCATAATTTATTAATAATTTGAAACTAATTCAAATAATCATTAAACACACAATATTAATTTTTAGGGACAAAATTTGTCCACCTAAACCCTTTCACTACCCAATAGCTGAACAATTGGCACATTGACCAAGTGATAATCTAACAGATGACACTATTCATTCCATTTTTTTAATCTCCTATTACGTTAATCAAATTAAACTCTTTAAGTTAATTAGATCTCGGTAAAAATTTATTTTAAATTATTAATTTCCAACTTTTTAAAATTTTTAAATGTATCAAATCATTCTATTTTAATAAGAATTTACTTAAAATCATGTTAAAAGCTTCATGTTCACATGGTAAATGCTGTTGCTTTACCTTATATGCACATTTGGTTATCCGTCGGAGATGGAAAGCTGGTTCTTTTTATTTCCCTCTGATACAACCTTCAGTTTTTATAAGCAAACTCTTATTTGATTTAATCATTTCAGAACACCTATTAGTTACAAATTCTCTTTGAGACACCACCCCCACCCCCACCACCATCTTCTGCTAAACATGTTTGCGGTACCAAATCTTCAATTCCATGGGGATTAATTAACCTGCCTCTTATCTCCAAGGCTTATCTGTACCGAAGACCACAGGCTTTTACAATACTGAAAAACCTCTCTCTGATGAGTCCATTTGCTTTTCATGTACTTTACGCTACAAGGTATGAAGATCGTAGCCATGATTAGCTGCTTGATTCTGAGATGCTTTTCAAGGATGGTTGCCATGTTCTTGATCTGACTGTTGCAGAGTTGATAGAGACTACTGCTCTTGGTCTGTTCCTTTCATGTTTGGTCATCTGAAAGTGTCAGGTGATTGGAAAAATTTAAACTTGAAACAACATCCTTAACATCTCGTTCTGGTTAACAAGATCGAATAAAGAATTTGAGAAAAATAAACCACATGAGGCTAAAAGATGGTTTCTTGTTAATGCCCATAATATGCAAAAATTTACAATCTACTGCAAATGTATTAGAAAACGTTGAGGGATAAAATTTACCTGATTTTCCTTATCAAGCTCAGATCCTTTTTGTTCCGAATCCAACCCTGAAGTCTGTTTCTCTCTCACCCTTTCTAGCCTTTCACCAGATTCTGACTGGTTTTGCATCCGCTTCGCTTGCTTCTTTGCTCTCAATCCTTTCATAACCTCTAAAACACCCCCGGAGACGACAAAAGAATTCGTTACAAATCTAAACTTTAAAAACCGAAGACCAAAAAATAAGGTAGAAACTGAAACTCAACACACCTTGGGTGGTGATGAGCCTATAAACATGCCCAAGAGCAAGAGTATCCGTAGGCTTGAGAAGCTTAATTCTGGTTAACCGAACAGAACCATTGTTGTTACTGTGGGCGTCATCTGTAGACCTGTTGTTGGGACATTGTTGAGCATTGTTTGTTGATGGATACAAGGTGGTGGAGAGAAGAAGGGCAACATAGTGACCAGGGTTCATCTTCATAATCTCACTAGCACTAACAGGCAAATAGAACCTCTCTACTTTGCCACTTGGGTGTTGCACCACTAGAGTTGCTGCATCTACTGCTTGACAATTACCCATCTCTCTAGCTCTCTCCCTCTTCCTCTGTACCTCCAAGTAGAGAATGAAGAGATAAAAAGTAGGGAAAGTAGAAGCAGAGGAGACTGGAGTATTGTAGCTTCGAGTATCTTTTATAGCCACTAATAGTACCCACCAATATGGATCTTTTCAAGCGGTAAATGGCTTGCTTCCTGTTTTATTCAGAAAAGGCTAGCTTTTCTAAATCTATGGTCCAAATTGGCTGTAGTGAGGGGGGCTACACAAGTCACCAATGTTTATATTATACCCAAGTCAAGGGAGAGTTTTGAAGGCGTCTAAAAATATATATCAACATATAAGTATCTAAAAACATAAAATTTCTAGAAGAATGGATCTTTGTTCATAATTTAGCTTTAAAAAGGTTTGAATTGAGAAACTAGCATTTGGGAGGGAGCCTCTCTTTAATTTTCTTCATCAATGATATGAGAGATTGGGTAGGATATTCCATTACGAGAGAAACATTGAATCACTTGTGCATTATTATTAGTCAGAATCGCAACACCTCGTCAACACCGCCCTCAACATAATATGTACCTCTTTGCAATTATTAAATAAAAGAGTTGAGAAAAGAGGAAGTTATGTTAAATTTTGGTAATGAAGGAAAGGAAAGGAAAGGAAAGGAGCAGAATAATGGAGATCTCACATGGCAATGGTTTGGTGAGCTGTGGTTGGGTGGCTAAACAAAAGATCATGGTAACCCCAAGATAGATGCGATAAACAATGTAATTATACTTGGATTCTGGTACTGCTTACGGTAATAAGATGGATAATGAAAAAGTGACGGTCATTACTCATTATGATAGGTACGCAGTACACTGGCCGGGCGGTTTTACATCAAAACGTGAAATGGGTGGGGAAGAGAGAAATGGGCACTCCTTAATTTATTCACTCACCTTTATAGAATGTGGCGTCACATTTGGGCCTGAAAAGTTATGCAAATATTCTTCTGTTCTTCTTGCAAAAGTAAAAAATCCCATCACTTCTTCTTCTGTTGATAAAAAAGGCTGCCTCTTTTGTTTAATCTTTCTCATAAAGCTAGAGGCAGAGCTTTCACCTTTCTATTTTAATTTGGTATCCTATGGCAAAAGTTTTAGATTATCCCCATCAGGTTAAAAGCCATAATACATAGCTCAAAAACAGTTCAGGAATCTTGTTGCACTTCAGTATTTATTTGTTGTTTTTGAAAGGCTTGAAGATGGGTTGGCAATTGGCAAGCAACCATAATGTAAGCCACCTGGAATGTGGTACTAATACCAATACCAATACGTATAATGAATATAATTT
>JANQBM010031841.1:0-10860 GCA_025594535.1 Erythroxylum domingense | reverse complement strand
TTGATAAGTGTAAAGTGTTTTGAAAGAGTTTCAAAAAAAAAAAAGTGTACTGAGTTTTGTTAGTGATGTGACACGCCACTCTCGCGGGGCACGAATCCGGGTATCACTGTCGATATCGGGTTCGGGTTTTGCGGGAGTGGGGTGTTACAAGAATTCTATTGGACATACACAAGCTTTAATCTTACGGGTCACACAAGCTTTAATCCAATTGGTCCATGTGTTAACTTTAAAAAAATTGCATATTAGTCCTTCTTCTTCCTTTAATTCTCACATTTTCCTATGTTTTTATCAATTAATTTCATTCCCCTATTTCTTAATTTTCTAATGGAATAAATTTCATGCAATTTAGATAATTATATCAGGAATTATACTCAAAAAACTACAAACTATTCAAAAACAAGGACAGTAGCCATAACTCAACATCAAACAAGAGTTTAAAAATCTTAGAAGCATAATCAAATTTTGGTTCTTTCATCAAAGTTTTAGAGTTATGTCTCTAGTTTAATCTCAAATTTGAAGTATCCAATTTTGAGGTCTAAAGGCCAAGATATGGACAAATTACAGAAGTTTATTTAGAGGAACCTATCCATTCGGTGAGGTACACATCCCAAATCAACTAACTTCGATCTTATCATGCAAAAGCAAAGAAAAAACACATCCAATTTAACCAAAAACATTCCATAAGAAAATGGGATACTTCATTTATCAATTCCCCTCATATCTCGTTCATAATACAAGCAAACATATCAAAATTCCCATACATATTTCATGTCTAAGTATTTATGTCCATGCCTAAACGAACAAATTATCCATTTACCTATGTCTTTCACATTAAGTACCATTACATTTCTTACTATACTTAGATGCACTTAATTTGTTATTTTCACTTCTTAATACACCTTAGACATGCTATAATACTTCTAGGTTATATGTTGGGGCTTTACACCTTTTTCTTTTCAACCTACTTCTATAAGGGATTACACCTCAAGCTTTATTTTTAAAACAAAATTTGTTTATGTGCTTGTATTTACCATAATGAACCTTATGATTTTAGTTCATAAATTCATTTTATGTGTATATGAATGATGGGGATCCCTTCTTTAAATATTTAAGGAGTTAAGATCTCTTTTTGGTATGAATAGATTTAGTACAATTGTATACATGAAGAATGTTTTCTTAATTGTATTGATGCTTATAAAGAGCGTGACTATATGTTATGATATTATGATTACTATAAGGCCATTTAAGATGCTTACTTCCAAATTGATGTTAAGGCCTAAAAGAGTGTGAGAGAAATTGAATGTTATTATGTGTCTTTTTATAGAAATTATGCCTATTCTTTCCTTAAGATTGAGTTTTAGGCCTAGATTAAGAGCCATACATGAAGCATGGGGCTTGCTTTTATATTAATCCCTAGTAGATGAAACATGTGCATATAATTTATATGAATGGTTAGATGTGGATGCTCTATGCTCATTTTTTTAACTTAGACAATGGTTCTTAACTATGCAAGTGTTTTCCCTTAACAAATGTAGTTTTAGTGTTAAATACATTCCCATATTTATATCCAATCTTTTGTATATTAAAGATCGGGATAAGAACTATTTCTTTCTTCATAAATTAATGTTCTCTAGGAGGAAGAATAATAGAATTGTCCCTATTAAATATGAGTTTAGGGCATAAATTGAGTCATAATATAATATACTACAAAGGGATTATGGATATATTTATAATGCTATTGGTTCTCCTATAAATAACTCCTCTTCTGTGCATATTCTTTAATCTATATTAATGAGTAAATTATTAGTTAAGAGGTTGAGTTCTTATCAAGACCCTTCAATGTTAATGAAGTTAAAGAGGCCTTATTCACTCTCAATCTAAATAAAACTCTAAGCCTTGATGTCCTAAATACCTTTTCATTTAAAGAAAATATAAACTCACACCAATACAATTATGATATAAGCAATTTTGGAATTCTTCAACCATAGTAAAATTTTGAAGGAACTAAAAATTAATTTTATTTGTCTCATACTAAAGGTTCCTTCCCTTTACCCGTTGAAAGAATTCAAGCCTATTCCATGCCTTAATGTGATTTATAAAATTGTATCCAATCTTATTATTTACAGGCTCAAAATTATTCTTCCCAGGAGTCCTTTATCAAGGGGAGACAAATAGTGGATAACATATTATTAACTTCAGAGCTTCTTAAAGGTTAAAACAGGAGACATTCTAGTAACTTTTGATTTCATTTATTGGAATTTTATTTTTAACACTCTCAAAACATTTTGATTCCCAACTATCTTTGTTGGATGGATTGAGAAATGTATTTCTTTAGTATCTTACAATGTATTAATCAATGGGGAGCCTTCCAAGCTAATTAAGGTTGCAATGGTTTTGATGTAAGGAGATCATGTATATCCATTCCCCTTTACCTTAAATATGGAAGTATGTATAAGAATTATTAGATTTATTAACAATTAAAAGAGGCATCTTAAATTTCATTCAAAATGTAAGAAGCTAAATATTTACATTTTATCTTTTGCAGATGATCTAATCTTATCCTTAAGAGATTATGTTAATTCTATAAATGCATTAATAACTGTGATGAATAAATTTGAAGAGCTTTTAGTTTTATCCATCAATAAGGATAATGGTTAGGTTTTTATCTCCTTGAGTACCTGATAATATATAGATTGATATTCCACTTTGGCAAGTTTGAAAACTATAAATTGTCCTTTTATGTACATAGACATTCCCATCTATTTGAAGATACCTTCATACAATGACTTTCATCCTTTGATTGAAATTATACAAAGGAGAATCACAATTGAGAAGTTATTTCACTTATCAATTTTATTTTGAATAGCCTTCATGTTTATTATTACTCCTATATTATGTTCATTATAAGAATAGTTAAGACAATTGAGAAGAGAAGATTATTTTATTCAGGGGACATTACTAAATATGTTATACCTAAAGTTAAATGGAGTGAACTATGTATTATAGGGTATGAAGAGGCTTATGAATAGCTCCAATCATAATCACTTACAAAGTTCTCATGAATAAAATAATTTAGAGGATACTCACCAATAAGCAAGCAATTTAGGTCAAATGGATTCATGCATACTATCTAAGTAATTCAAGTTTGTAGGACATAAAGCCTAGATACAACTCCTCTTAGACTATGCTTTATATTCTCAAATTAAGGGAGTCAATAAGGCTAAAGATCAAACACAGGGTTGGTAATGGAGACTCCATAAACTTATGGTATAATAACTTGACCAATTTAGGTCTTTTAAGCAAGGTCATAAAGCTTAATCATCTATAAAACATATTCTCAGATAATGTATCAGTTAAAGAATTCCTCAATTATAGACCAGTATATTTTAAATTACTTTAAAGGATTCCTCTCATAAACCATTGCCTAAATATAGTTCTGATCCCTGATAAGGAGTACAATATATTATGAATAGGAATTCATTTGGTTACTTCTCTAACTCTCCTTCTATGATATTGCTAAGGAATCATACTCAAATGGTTAAATGGAACAAATTAGCTTGGTTTCAACAAGCTAGCCCTAGAGCCTTCATCCCTTGCCTTGTGATAAAGGAGAGGTTGATCACTTGTGATAATATTAAAGGATTCATGGATATACTAACCACTTGTTCAATATGAATTAAGATTATGAATCAATTGATCATCTTTTTTTCTAAATGCAACATTTATTCCTACATCAAGAAAGGAATACTATGACTTTGTAACTTAAATCCCCCTCCATCGAAATGGGATGATATTATTAATTCATCAAACTAAATTACGAAGTTTTCAATAAATACCAACTACTTTATAAACTATCCTTAAGAAATATTGTCAACGTTATATAAATAGAAAGAAATTTGAGGATTTTAATAAATCAAAAGAATCATAAAGGAATTGTTCTTCAAGATCTAGTTCGTTCAATTAAAGAGTAACTGATGGTGCAAAGGATACTTTTTAGGTTTAGTAAATGTAATTTTTCATTTTGGAACTTGCCTCTTAGATACTAAGGTGTGAAGTTTTAGACTTTAAAGGGACATTCTCATTACAAATTAAAGTTACATTACTTAGGCAATAGCTTCACCTATGAGTATTCCATCGTAATCTAACTGAATAATAAAGGATGAGTCTTCTTAAACTTCACAAGATGGAATTTCTTTAGGTTGTTTTTTAATATGATTTGTTCAAGTCACGTATCTAGTTTAAAGGTCTTATAACCTTATTTTCCATTCCTTATGGAGAGTTAATGCAATTCTTTTAATTTATGAAAAATAAATGCTTTCAAGTTTCTCGCTTCCCTTTGTAAATTTGGACAATGAGTTGTTGAGGCCTTAACCTCCTTTTCCAATGTTTCTTTCACATAATTTAATGCATATAATTTATGATTATCATTAATGATCAAACTATTAGATTCTTTCATTCTATATAATTCACTATATTTTTTTCATTTACTTTAAAGCCTCTTTAAGTTTAGAAGTTAGCTTCCTCCTTTACATACCTGTAATTTCAAGGCCCTAAACCAATTTTTCATATGAAAATTCAAAATCATTACCATTATCACTATATTTAGAGTTAGAGAGTACACCGTCATCATCTTCATTCATAAAGCACATATGAGCTATTTTTCCTTTCGAATGCCAACTTTTGTAATCACTTTTTTCATTACATATAGAGGCTTTAGTAATGTTATCACCTGAAACCAAATTAATACCAACTCTAGCAATGAAAAATGTAGTTAGTAAAGAGTTGAGATCTTTTTCACAAGGAACTTTAACGATAAATGTTATACGAATTGAAAACTAAAACAAATTAGGGGGAGGGGTTGAATGAACGTAAATTTAAGAAATTAAAAATGACAGAAATTGAAAATTAACAAAAATAATCCTATCTAGAAATTTAGTAAACAAATCTTGGTTTTGGTTCACCTACATTATCAAACTAAGATGGATCCTCAATATAAAACTCAATCTATTAACAAACATTCATTGGGTAATGTTTTGTCTTAAGATTAAATTAATAGAAACATATATTCTAAACATTCTTATTAGTCAACTTAGATACGTTCTTAGGTTTAACTGATTAATAGCTTTAAGAACTAAGAAACCAATGAACAAGACAACTCACATATGACATACATTTAATCAAGTTAAGTGTCTTTTTAGAATTTCCAAACTCTAACGTAAAGATGGTAATCTCAATTGCCACTTTGGATTAGCAAGACTGAACATCAAATCCTACTAATCTGGCTATAAATTAAACAAATCAATTCTTAATTGCACATCCTAGAAATCAATCAATTCAATCATGAAAAGCAATTTGGAAGACACTTAATATTCATAAATGAAATAAACTTTATTTAGAAATCTCACACAAACTAGATGATAATGTGATTCCCTTCAACTAAGAAAAAAAATTTAGCTACTCATAACAAAAGTAAAAACCAACGGAAGAATAGCAAAATAAAAAGTCTCCATCCCTAGTCTTTTTCCAGAAAAATACAAAAAATCTTTAAAACTAGAAAAACTATTACAGAAAATGTAAAACTAAAAATTGCCCTCCAACGTGAACAGTGAATCCTTTTAATGATTTTCAATCTCCTCTCTTTTCCCTCCTTTCGTAATCTTCAGCAGATACACTCTCCACATATTCAGGTCGCAGATCCCCATCAGTAAGGCAAAAACTCCATTCCCAAAATCATGAAGATCTTATGTGGATTGAATCTGATTTCAAATCAGATTCTGCAGATAATATTTTTCCTTGCACGTGCCCACCCTTAGTCAATTATTTTTCTGCCAGCTGAGAATTTGAATTGTCTTTACTTTCCTTGCATCTTTTTGATCCAATTTCTTCTTTTATGTTGAAAATCATATGAGAACAATTAAGAATCAAGTCCATAAAATTTAAATAATAATTTCAACACATTAAAGAGATTTATATCCAAATTTAGCACAAAAATGACAACTTAACGGGCTCTAAGTTCCTTCTTTTTTTTCATCTTCTATTTTTCTCATATTTCCCATTTTCAAGAGAAGAGGGCATTGAGACTTTATGTGTTTAGGTTTCCTATATGAAAAAATAATTTTATTTGATTTATATTTTGAATCTACCTTTCCACCCTTAAAGTCCTTTATTTTTCAGAGGTTCTTTCTCATAAAGAACATATTGAATTTTTAGATAAATCCTCCTCATCACTTTCAATAGTTGATGACTCTTCTTTTTCACTTAATTCCTCCTTGGAAGCCTTTAAAGCTAAGTTTTTCCTTCTTAGATCCATTACGTCTTCACGTTCTTTCCGAAATGTTAGGGTTAAACTTGTCGATTGGTGTAAAACTTAAGTTCAAAATTGACCCTTTTATTGAGGCAAAAATGTTAGATTCATTAAGATAAAGATTGAATAGCTTTATAAAACAAGGTAATCAATGTATTTTAGGAACCTAAATAAGCTTGGTTCCTAGATTATTTGGTTCCTTAGTTTCTTTTCAACCTACACTTTCAAAGGTTTGCTTAACATCCTTTGTTTGATAAAGCAAAATTTATCAATAACTTCCCAAAAAAATGACATACAATGTTATATGAGTAATGATGAGGCATAAATGCATTACTTAGAATTCTAAGTGTACATGCATAATAAGGAAGTTTTCTTTGGACGTTAAATGTGTAACTTGATGTCCTAGGATGACGAAAATTCCTACCATAATTATTTATATCATGCCTACTATAAATGAAGGCATCATGTATTCTTTTATATTAGTGTGAGTGGGTTTGCATATTATCATAAAAAGTAGGTCTATTCTTCCTTTGCGAGTATTGAACGCTATGCCTAGTTTGTGAGCTATATATGAAAGCATGATGTTTATTCTTAGGTTGAAACTTAGTGAATGTGCCATGTGCAAGTGTATGTTTGGATGTGATTGTTTTCTGCTCATTTGTCATTTTAGGTAATGGTTCTTCACTATGTAAATGTTTTCCTTTGACAAAAGTAGTTTTAGTGTTGGAAACACTTTCATATTTATATCCAATTCCTTGTTTATCATTATAACTCTTTTGAGCTCCTAACATGTTTTCAAGTTTCTCATTTTCCTTTGTAAATTTTCATAAAGAGTCTTTAAGAGCGTCAATTTCCTTTTTCAATGTTTCATTCTTTTCCTTTTTCAATGTTTCATTCTAACACCTTAACGCATCTAAGTCATGAATGTCATCAATAGTCACATTTTTTTATGCTTTAGTGCTATGTAATTAATTTTTATCTTTTCATTCTCACTCATGTATGCATCCTACTATTTTTAACTTCCCTAAGTTTGGAAGACAATTTCTTCCTTTCCTTACTCATGATTTCTAAACTTTTGACTAATTCATCATATATCAAAATCAACATCATTATCATTATAAGAATTAGTTAGGCACATCAATGGGCCAGGCCAGGCCATAGTGGCTCATAGTCAATCTGTGGCCTGGCGGGTCGGGATGGGCTAGCCCGTGGCCTGACCTACCGACAAGCTGACCGGCTCATGGCCTGAGCTATTGCCCGTCAGGGCAAGGGCCGGCCTGCACATTAATTTTTTAAAGGAAAAAATTCAAACCAACATTGTTTTAGACTAAACGACGTCATTTCGGAAAAAATGGGCGAACCATGGTCAGCCAGTAGCCCGGCCAACCCAGGCCAAAAATGGGCAATAATTGCCATGCCTAGAATTAGTGTTAGATATTACCTCATCATTTTATCTAATACTAAAGCACATATGAGCTATCTCTTCCGAATGCTTGCTCTTGGATTCACTTGTGTCACCCCAAGTTGATGCTTTTGGTGCCTTCTTCTTGTCCTTTTTCTCTTTTTTTATATTTTCTCCCATACTTCTCATTGTCTTTGAGTTGAAGACATTGTAACTTTTTATGTCCAGGTTTTCTACATTCAAAGCAAGTAATATTAGATAATTTATTTTTTAAATCACTTTTACCTTATTCAAAGTCCTTTCTTTTAAAGAATTTCTTCTTCAAGAACTTTTTGAATTTTCTACTACGTAAGCTAATGTATTCTTCTTTGCTTTCACTAGTTGATATCTCTTCCTCTTTGCTTCATTCTTCTTTTGAGTATTTGAGTGCTAACTTCTTTTTCTTTGAAAGTGTCATATCTTCTTATTTCTTTTAAAGCCTTATTTCGTATGTGAGGAGAAAATCAAGTTCCTGCAACGGTAGTATTATTAGATCCTTAGCTTCTTGTACAGCTATCACTTTAGCTTGCTACATCTTTGGAAGTGACCTAAGCAACTTTTTTACTAATTCAACATTAATATAGGTCTTTCCAAGATCTTTGAGATCATTAATAATATCGAAAAATTTAGTATACATGCTAGAGATGCTTTCAGCGTGTTTCATTTAAAACAATATGATGTGTTTTAATGCTTACTTTGTTTTCCTTAACTTGAGTTATGTCTTCATGAGTAATTTTCAATGTATGTCAAATTTCATAAGTCATTTCACACATAGAGACCCTATTAAATTTATTTCTTCCTAAAACACAAAATAGGATGTGTATGGCCCTACTATTTGAGGATATTGATCTCCTATCTTGTTGTTCCCATTCTTCCTATAATTTGGCTACCTTTTATTATCTATAATTTTCGTAAGGATAAAGGGACCATTATAATCTATTTCCTATAAGTCTACATTTTTTATCATTAGAAAGAATCTCATCCTAATTTTCCAATAAATATGATCATTTCTATCAAAGAAAGGTAGTCTACTAATACTTTGTACCTCTTGGTTGAATGATGATGATGATGCTCCTAACTATGTCATTATGATCTTTATTATAGGATTTCATTAGAAATACTTGCCTAATGGACCCACTATGATACCACTTATTAGTACCTAATGGCACCCAAGAGGGAGGAAAATTGGGTGTTTATAAAATTTAACAAATTTTCTAACTATTGCACTCAATTAATAACACAATCAATATAAACAAGGATTAGAAAATTACTTAATATAAATTAATCAAACCGTTTTATAGTGGCTCGGCAAACGACTCTTGCCTATGTCCACTCCTAAAACTCTTCTTATAATTTCACTATAATTTTTCTATCAAGGCAAAGAATAACCTTTCTTACAATCTTCTTCCGAGGTGAAGAGGAGCCTCAATACTACTTGAATCATGCCCTAAGTATAATATTCAATACCATAACAAATTATTACAAATTAGAAATATCTCACTTTTTCACTTTATAATTTTAAAATGGCTAACTTGCATAAATATGACACAATGATGCTCAAATGATTGAAAAACCCTTTGAAATGTGTATCTACAACACCCAAAACTTTCTTAATGCTAAAACTAATGAGAAATTCCCTATTTATAACGTTTTGGGACCTAAAGTAACTGTTGAAACCAAGAACTAGTCGTAACAATAGCTATATATTGTACATATATTGCTTGACTAGTATAGCATAGTGATTGATCAATACATCAATCAATATTGCTACAAACTCATGGTACATCAATTTTAACAACTTTAACTTATATTGGTCATCCATTAACCTATATAGGTCAGTCAATTACTAAAAAAAAATATGATTTTGGCAATTTTAAATGCTTATAACAAATTTGTTTAACCAAGATATGATTAAAATACTTCACAAAATATTCCCCAAGATTATCTGAAACATCAAGAGACTTTCGTATTAAAATAAAAAGTTTTACTGTCTTATAATGAATGTAAAGATTCATGCAATAAAGTAAGATGAATGATTATGCATACGAGCCCTTAGGATTATCAAATTAACAAAGTGAGCTTACAAATGTTAATACAAAATGTGAAATAACCTTAATAAGTCTTGATCTTCTTTTATTCTTATTTAATCTTTATTTGATTAGTTGCAAATTTTAACTTTTCTTTATCAATTTCATACACTATCTTTTTAAGTATATAGCTTTATTTTGTACTAATATTGTTTTTTATCAAAATAATACACACATTATTAGTAATTATATTTTGTTATCATCGAAACATTAATTAGAACCTCTTTTGATTCAGCACCATAAAACATGTTTACCTTTTATTCTCCGTGGGGAATGAACAACTTCTTGGAAATATTAAATTAATTCAAGAGAGGTTTTGTTTTGTTAGCAATTACATTCGATATAATTTTAAGGCCCAAATTACCGGAGATATCGATTGAAGATCTTTAATTGTAGTCATATTTACATTAGGACCATAAAAGAAGCGTGGATCAAGACCGTCCACACCTAGCGCTTTGAGAGGGTTCGTGCTCTTAACAACATTAAGCACCTCAGCGTCTTTAACAGTGGGGATTATGGCCGAGGACATCTCCGTAAGTGATTTGAGGAGACTTGGAATCGAAGGGTCATCAATGTGCTTACTTTCAGGAGCATAGACCCTTCTGAAACGGTCACATATTTTTGTCTTAAGAGCTTCAATTCTTCTTGATCCAAGTTTACATTATATTCTCACTAAAGCTCTCTCCAGTTCCTCTAGGTGGACATTCTCCTATTGAGCCAATGGCCTTTGTTTTATTGTATACCCGTTAAACATCGCCAATGTTTTCTTCTTTTATGTGCAATGTTAAAAAACACTTGTCTACTTCAATATAATGACTCCTCCATCTTTTAGAACCACAAAGGTAAAATTCAAAGAAGTATCACCCCAAACACCTCTGATGGTCTCAAACTTAAACATCTTGGTTGGAAGTCTCACAGCACTCTTACTGTCCGTATGGTTGCTGTCTCTAATTTCTGGAGACGGAACGGAACAGAAACTTGGAGACGGAACGGAACAAAAACTGGAGACAGTGAGTTGTTTGGTTGTG
>JANQBM010031784.1:0-10864 GCA_025594535.1 Erythroxylum domingense | reverse complement strand
ACCGACTTTTGTTTAGTGAAGTGATGTGACACGCCACCCTCGCGGGGCACGGATTCGGATATCACTGTTGATATCGGGTTCGGGTCTGGCGGGAGTGGGATGTTACACGGAGAGTTCCAGCAATATTTAATTGACAATGGAATTGTTTCTAATTTGTCAGCTCCTCGAACACCTCAACAAAATGGTGTAGCTGAGAGGAGAAATAGGACTCTATTAGAAATGGTAAGATCAATGATGCTTATGCTAGCCTTCCAGAATTGTTCTGGGGATATGCCATACAAATAGCAACATATCTTCTTAACTTTTCTCCATCCAAATCAATGCCTAAAACACCTAGGGAGTTGTCGACTAACCAAGTACCTTCATTAAGGCACTTAAGGACTTAAGGCTATCTGGCCTATGTTCTAAAATCTAAATTCACAAAGATAGAACCAAGGTCAGAAGTATGTTTGTTTGTAGGATATCTTACGGGAACTCAAGGGTACTATTTTTATAGTCCTTAGGATAGGAAGGTATTTGGTTCGACAGATGGGACCTTTTTAGAAAAAGAGTTTATGAGAAATCACAAAGGAAGAAATGAAGTAATACCAAAGGAGTTAGAGATTTCATTCAAACCAAGAGTTGATATGGATATAACAGAATAAGATGTCGAAATGGATTCAAGACTTGAACAGGAAGTGCAACCTGAAAATTAAGTTATGCCTAGACATAGTGGGAGGGTTGTGCGACAGCTAGATAGGTATCTAGGTCTAGGAGAAGGTTTAATTGCCATCTCATACCAAGAAGAAATAGATCCCATTACGTATACTCAGGCTATTAATGATGTTGATGCAAAAAAATGGTTCAATGCGATGGAATAGGAAATAGATTCCATATATACTAATGGAGTCTGGGTCTTTGTAGATTTACCACCAGTTATAAAAGCCATAAGGTGTAATTGGATCTAAAAAAGGAAAAGAGGATTAGATGGAAAGGTAGAGACCTTTAAAGATAGATTGGTAGCTAAAGGCTATACTAAAAAAAAAGGTATAGACTATAAGGAGGCTTTTTCTCCAGTTGCCATGCTTAAGTCCATCAGGATTCCTTTGGCCATAGCAGCCTATTTCGATTATTCACAAAAGAAATCCTTGTTAAAAATTATTTTTGGTAAACCTCTTACCAAATCATATTTAATCAACTTGGAAATATGTTTAAAACTAACATGACCTAGCTTTTTAGGCCAGATCAATTTTTCTTCATCTGTTGACATAAATCAAGAAATATTTTGACTTCGCAAATCTTCTAAATTGATCTTATAAAGATTGTTTCATCTTTTGGCAGAGAAGAATATGGAATCGTCCTTGTTTTTTACTACACAAGAATTTTGATTAAAGGATACTTCAAAACCAGAATCACATAATTGACTGACAATAATCAAATTATGTTTTAAACCTTCAGTTAGCAGAACATTATCAATACATACAAAGGAATCTTTACCAATTTTGCCATTTCCAACTATTTCGCCCTACTGGTTGTCTCCAAAAGTTACTGATCCTCCCTTCTTATCTTGAAGAACTAGGAACATAGACCTTCCTCCCGTCATGTGTCGCGAGCATCCACTGTCCAAATACCATTGGTGCTGGCTGCTTCTTCCAAGGAAGGGGATGTACAATAGATATTATATTCCTTTTAGGTACCTAGATCTTCTTGGGTCCTTTAGAGTTAGTCTTAGAAATATTCATAGAATAAAAAGAAAACTGATGAAATTTCTTTCTATAAGGAACAAACTTCTTTTTGTAAAGACTATTGCTTTTAGTAAACCCTAGACCACTCTTATCATTAGGGTGTCGATAGTTTTTAAGCATGTCATTCATTTTGTTTGTATTTTCAATAAAGTTTGATAAATATTTTGAAAGAGAGTTAATCCTTTGTTTCAACTGACTAATTTCCTCAGATTTGTCAATAGAAACTTTTTGCTTCATATCGTCTACTTGTTTCTTAAGACAGACGTTTTCTTTTTCTAACACTTCTGTGTTCCTCAAGTTTTTGACAAACTTCCTTTCTAAAGATCTATACTGCTTTCGTATAAAATGTGAATCTTCTAACAATTCTAAATATGCATCTTGAAGTTCATTGAAATTAAAAGTTACCTCCTCGTCATTTTATTTTTTAGCTACAAAGCTTATATTTGCTTATTTTGATGCTTCTGAATCAGAATTGTATTCAGAAAAATCCAAATCTTCCCAAGTTGCCATCATACTCTTTTTGTTTCCTTTATCCTTTTTCGGTTCTCTTATAAGCAATGAATATTCAGACTTTTAGTGTCCTAGTTTGTTACACTCGTAGCAAATGATAAAGGTCTTGTTGTTCTTAACTTCTTCTTTGCTATTTTTCTTAAAAGAAAATTTCTTATTTCCTTTTGCTTTCTTTTCCCACATCCTTCTGATCTTTCTTGAAATGAAAGATAATTCGTCATCATCTTCACTTGATTCTTGATCAGATTCACTAGTATCATCATTTTTTACTTCTTCAATCTTTAATGCTTTTGACGAAGAGATTCTATTTCTATGAGTCTTGTGATTTTTCTGACCAGTCTTTATTGCTATAGCTTTGTCTCTTTAAGGTTTGTCTTCAGCATCAAACTCTACTTCATGTATCTTCAATGAACCAAGCAATTAATCTAGCTTTAATTTGCTCAAGTCCTTGGCTTCTTGTATTGCAGTGATTTTGGGTCTCTATCTTTTCGGTAGACTTCTGAGAATCTTCCTCACATGGTCTTGATTATCATAGATTCTCCCAAGAACTTTAAGTCCATTAACGATAGTTTGAAATCGTCCAAACATTTTATCAATAGACTCATCTTCTTTCATTTTAAACAGCTTATACTGATGTACAAGAATACTGATCTTAGACTCTTTCACCTAGTTTGTGCCTTCATGTGTGATGGATAGAGTGTCGCATATCTCCTCCCCATTTTTGCATCCATGAAATTTATCATACTCACTTTTGCTTAAAGGACAACTCAAAAAGAACTTGACCTTTAAATTAGTTGAAATCTGGCTTTGTGATCAGCTGACCATCTGTTACGAGGAATGATATTTCCTTCATCATCCATTAGTACATACGGTCCATTCTAGATGATATCCAAAAGATCAATGTGTGTGGATTCTATGAAGAGCCACGCCCTATCCTTCTAATAATGATAATCTTCACCACTGAATACAGGAGGTCTTGTGACGGAGGCACCTTCAGCTATAAAAACATGTGATTCATCCATGGATCTTTGTCCTCACTTTGTAAAGGTGGTTCTTAGAAACCAGGCTCTGATACCAAGTGAAGTAAATCACACGTTAATATAGAAACTACGTACAATATATGATACATACAAGAAAGGGGGTTGAATTGTGTATTCTTTTCGCGAATACAAAATCTGTAATATTTTTTATAAGAACTTCTCTAACATGTTAAAAGACTATCACAAAATTGTTATGCGTTAAATGGAAAATAACTTCTATATACTTGTTTGAGAACAAAATTTAATAAGTTGAGGATAGAGGATAGACACTGCGATTTTATACTAGTTCACCCCAAACCGTGGGCTACGTCCAGTCCTCAGAATTCTTATGAGTATTCACTATACTTCAACAAATTACAAGTATTCTTTCTTTCTTCTCGAGCCTCTTTAGGTCTCTTACACCAATTATTCTTTCAGCTATCTTAGCCTCTCTAGGCTCTTAGCATTTTCTTTCTCTCACTAGAAAGATATCGTAAGCTATTGTTACAGTAGTTTAGCTCTTCAGTATCGCACTACAGAATTTTTTCTTTTCTAAGTATACACTTGAACGCTCAAAAGTTTTAGAATCAAAGGTTTCTCGAAAAGGTTATTTAATCTTTGACTACGACTATTATTTATAGTCTAGGTTTCCAACTGCTTCTTTAAATCTTGATAACCACTTCTTGAGTCTTGATAACAGCTTCTTGATTCTTGATAACCACTATTTAGTTGAGTTATGTAACTAACTCCAACTAACTAATTACTCATTGTACTAGCATATCTTCTACTTTGTATCATCTGTGTTTTCTTATGTGTCTTTACTTCTTCTATGTTTTGTTTCTTCTTTGTTATGCATATTCTATATTTGTACTTCTTCTGTACTTTGTTTCTTCTGTGTTTCGCTTCTTCTGTATTTGTACTTCTTCTATACTTTGTTTCTTTTGTGTTTTGCTTCTTTTGTATTTGTACTTCTTTTGTACTTTGTTTCTTCTGTGTTTCGCTTCTTCTGTATTTTTACTTCTTCTATACTTTGTTTCTTCTGTGTTTTTCTTCTTCTTTACTTTACACTTCTTCTGTATTCTTCTCCTTCTTCTGTCTCTTACTTCTTCTATGCTTCTACTTCTTATGTACTTTGCGCTTCTTTTGTATTCTTCTATTTCTTCTGTCTCTTACTTCTTCTGTGCTTCTATTTCTTCTGTACTTTGCGCTTATTCTCTATTCTTCTACTTCTTCTATCTATTCCTCCTTCTGCGCTTCTATTTCTTCTGTGCTTTGTGCTTCTTTTGTCTTCTATTCTTCTGTGTTTTTCTTCTGTGCTTTGTTTTTTTTGTGTCTTTCTTCTTCTATCTTTTGCTTCTTCTATATGTTTGTGCTTCTTCTGTATTCTCCACTTCTTCTATATTTTTCTTCTATGTTTTGTACTTCTGCACACTTAACACACTTATCAAACTAGTTCATTTATTTCAAACATTATTATTATTTGATTGTCATCAAAATTAGTTATCGTAATGTCCTCCTGAATTAACATAAGGTACATGTAAGTACACTTGCTTTCCAGGGCATTATATTTACATGACTCCAACAATCTCCCACTTGCCCTAAAGCAAGTTTGACATATCCCTCATTCCCATCCCTACCAGGTGACCCTCAAAACTCTTCTAAGGGAATCTTTACCACATCCACCTCTCAACATTGTATTATCTCCCTTATGAGATGATACTTTCACTCAATATGTTTGGCGGCTTTGTGATTATGAGGTTCTTTAGAATTAGCCACTGCCTTACTATTAACATAATAAAGTGAAATGACTTTTTCGACCTATGGAACTACCTCTAAATCATTTAGGAACTTCTGGAGCCAGACTACTTCCTTTGCTGCTTCACAAGCAGCAACATACTCAACCTCCATAGTCGAATCAACAATACAAGATTGTTTGACACTCCTCCAGACTATGGCTCCACATCCTAAAGTAAATATAGAACCAGAAGTTGATTTCCTTGAATCAACATCTGAATGAAAATCAAAATCTGTATGTCCAGTTGGAATAAGATTACTTCAAGAGTAAACAAGCATTAAGTTCTTCATCCTATGAAGATATTTAGGTATACACTTAACCACAGTCTAATGTTCCATTCTTGGATTGGACTAAAATCTGCTAATCAATCCCACTGTGTAACAGATATCCGGTCTAATGCAAAGCATTGCATACATCAAACTTCCAACTGGTAAAGCACATAGAATGTTATGCATGCGTTCAACCTCCTCTTGGGTTTTAGGTATTTGTTCCTTTGAAAGTTTGATTCCATGTCTAGTAGGTGTGAAATCCCTCTTGGAATCTTGCATGGGAAACTTATTGAGCATGTTCTCAATGTGGGTTAATTGAGATAAGGTTAACTGTTTGTTCTTACGATCCTTTATAAGTTTGATCTCTAGAACATAGTTACCCTCTCACAAATCCTTCATTGAGAACTGTTCATTCAACCACCCCTTAACCGTAGATAACATTCCCACACCATTCCCAATGAGCAGAATGTCATCAATATACAGGATTAGGAAAATAATTTTTCCTTCTTATATTTTTTTATAAACACAAGGCTCATCTAGGTTTTGTATGAACCCATAGGTTTGATAAACTAAGCAAACCTAATGTTCCAAGACCTAGATGCTTGTTTAAGTCCATAAATGGACCTTTGCAACTTGCATAACTTATGCTCATTTCTTGGCTTAATGAAACCTTCTAGTTGGGCCATATAGATGGTCTCCTCAAGATCCCCATTAAGAAATGCAATCTTAACATCCATTTGCCATATTTCATAATTGAAATAGGCTACTATGGCCAAAAGAATCATGATAGACTTAAGCATGGCAACCAGAGAAAAAGTATGCTTATAGTTTATACCCTCTTTTTGAGTATAGCCTTTATCTACCAATCAAGCTTTAAAGGTCTCTACCTTTCCATTTGATCATCTTTTCCTTTTGTAGATCCTATTACACCCTATGGCTTTCATACCTAGTGGTAGATCTACCAGAACCCAGACTTTATTAGTATACATGGAATCTATTTCTGATTCCATCGTCTTGGGCCTTTTTTTGCATCAACATCAATAATATCCTAAGTATACATAATGGAATCCATTTCTTCTTGGTTTGAGATAACCGTTAAGCCTTCTCCTAGACCTAGAAACCTATTTGGCTATCTCACAACTCTCCCACTATGTCTAAGCACAACTTGATGCTCAGGTTGCACTTTTGATTCAACTCTTGAATCCATTTCGACATCTGGTTCTGTTATATCCATATGAACTCTTGGTTTGGATGAAATAGCTAACTCCTTTAGTATAACTTCACTTCTTCCTTTTTGATTTCTCATAAAATCTTCCTCTAAGAAGGTCACATTTTTTGACACAAATACCTTCCTATCTTGAGGACTATAAAAATATTACCCTCGAGTTCCCGTAGGATATCTTACAAATAAACTTACTTATGACCTTAGTTCCATCTTTGTGCATTCAGACTTTAGAACGTGGGCTGGGTATCCCCAAGTCCTTAAGTGCCTCAATGAAGGTACTCGGCTAGTCAATAACTCTCTAGGTGTTTGAGGAACTGATTTGGATGGAGCAAAGTTAAGAAGATATGTTGTCGTTTATATGGCATATCCCCAGAACGATTCTGGAAGGCTAGCATAGGACATCATTGATCTTACCATTTCCAATAGAGTCTTATTTCTCCTCTTATCTACACCATTTTATTTAGGTGTTCGAGGAGCTGACAAATTGGAAACAATTCCATTGTCAATTAAATATTGCTGGAACTCTCTAGATAATTGTATACCACCTTGATCCGATTGAAGTTGTTTTAATGGCTTGCCTAGTCACTTCTCAGCTTCAGCTTTAAATTATTTAAACTTATCAAAGTATTCATTTTTTTATTCATCAAATACAAATAGCCATGTCCTGAGTAATCATCTATAAAAGTTATGAAATATTCACAACCTCCTATAGCTTGTACGTTCATGGGCCTACACACATCAGTATACACTAGGTCCAATGTGGATTCAGATATGTTTCCTTTAGAAGGAAATGAGGCTTTCGTCATTTTTCCTTCAATACAAGATTCACAAGCAGGTAATGGATCACAATCCAAGCCCATAGGGATCCCATCCTTTACTAACCTGTCAAGTCTTTTCTGATTGATATTACCCATTCTTAAATGCCACAGATATTTTGAATTAATGCTAGAGTCATTAGATTGTCTTGGTTTTATCAATTCTGTGGTGTTTAGTGAGCCTGACATAGGTTTTATAAAGAACAATCCCTGTTTAATTATCGCATCACAAATAAAATCCTTATTCTCATATGTTGAAACAACTTTTCCAAAATATAAGGAATATCCAAATTTTATTAGACAAAAAATAGAAATCATGTTCCTTATAATCATTAGCATATAATAAACATCCTATAAATATAACTTATGACGACTAGGAAAGTCCAAGATAACTACTCCCACTGATTCTGCTGAAACAGAGGAACCATCTACTATCTTGACTTTAATCTGGCCTTTAGGTAGTGTTCTCCTTTACTGGAACCCTGGTAACGAATTGCAAACATGGTTAGTGGCTCCTAAATCTAATATCCAAGAAACAGATAAATTTGCCACATTTCTAGTTCCTATCAAACTTAGGAAACACATACCTTGTTTGCTTTTGAGGGACTCAAGGTAGACTGGATAGTTTCTTTTCCAGTGGCCCATCTCATCACAGTGGAAACATTTTCCTTTAATGTTCTCTTTACCCTGCTTTTTCATGGGTTTAGCCTTGACCTCTGTCTAGGCCTTCTTTTTTGTTAGACCCTTTTTCTTTTGCTTGCCCTTACCCTTAGGCTTTGAAGAAGATGCTACATTAGCTTCGAGCCCATGAGCCTTGATATTCAATATTTTCTCCGCGCTCTGGAGGGTATTCATCAACTCACTCAAGGTATAATCCTTTTTGTTGAGCTCATAGTCCGACTTAAACTGCTGAAAAGAAGAATTTAAGCTATTAATGATCATAATCATCTGTGTTCCGCCATCTATATCCACCTAAAGCATCTCAGCCTTAGAGTCCGTAGAGATTACCTTCATCATGTATTCCCACACCGGTTCACCAAGTTTTTTGTCTGAGATTATGAAAGGTTTGGATAGCTTTCACTCTTGCAAACCTAGTCTTCACACCGAACATCTCACATAGGTGATGGACCATTGAACTAGCAGTTTTCATATAAGCAATTTGCTTTTGCAACATACCGTTGACAGAAGCTAGAATATAACACTTAGTAGTCTTCTCAGCATTTTACCAACTCTCATATTGTTGGACTATTTCAGAAGTTTAATCTCCACTCAGAGGTGTAGGCTCATTTTTAGTTAACACCTATGAAATACGTTCATATTGAAGAATAATGTCAAAGTTACATCTCCATTTATTAAAATTGTTTCTGTTTTCCAATTTGTTATTTGTTAAGAGCAGGGTGAGTGGATTCATTTTTGTGGTTGATAATGCCTGAAAATATTAATTATTAAAACATAAGCATACTAGTCAACAATATTGGAGCTTTGCCTAAAATCATGATGCATGTATGCATGATGATAGTTTTAACAAAACTTAAAAAATTAAAACATTATATGACGATTATTATTTTTATCTATAACAGACCAAGTGATGGTAGGCCATCTTATCCATTAAAAGAAAAACTGGGACCCTCTCACTCAAAAAACTACTAAGCATCTCATGCCTAACTTTTTGAGAAGCGTCCTAATTTGGTCCATACTTTTACCAACAGAGCTACAGTGGGTAGATTATTGATAAAAAACATGTTGAGTGTTTAACCATTTGATTCATTCACTAAAGATACTTATAAACCATGCCTCGGTAGGAGGTCATATTTGCTACCAATAAGTGGAATTATCCTTAAGGAGACCCAAATCATGCAAGATCTAGGATTCATGCCCTTCGATGGGGAGTAACATTCACCACATGCAAAGGGACCATTATTTGGAGACTGTGGACTCTCACATGAGCATCCTTTCCCACTTAATATTTTTAGGCTTTAGGTTTTAAATACCATCTTGTCTAGATGCAATTTATTATCCATCCTATATTGTTTCATTATATATCTCATACGTAATGAATGCATGGCAAAGCCTAGGGTTGACAATTTTCTAAATGATATGCAATCACATAATATCACATATTATTTTCATTCATTTCTCCATTCATCACATGGACTAATTAAGCCACTTTTGATTGTGCATCCTAGAAACATAAAAATAATTACAAGCCTTTTAGGCCTAAAAAATTCGTCTTGGACTTGGATCTTCCACTTCGAACCCTTTGCTCACATGATTCGGCCCATTCGGTAAATAAAATGTAATGGAATTTATAAAAATCGAATTTTGTCACTTTGAAAAAAAATCCAGCACTAGATTTTCATAAAACCAAAGCTTTGTCATGATAAAAAATTCCATCACTCGTTTTCATTAAAACCGAAACTCCTTCCATTAAAACAAAAAACCAGCACTTAGTATTTTATCAAAACCAAAACTTGATTCCTTGGAACAAAAATCCAGCACTTGTTTTTACATTAAAAACCGAAACTAGATTCATTGAAACAAAAATCCAGCATCTTTCTTTTCATAAGACCAAAACTATGGCAATACACAAAAGGATACACCAAAACCTTTACCTCTCCATTTCTTCAATTTGTGGCTGCTTCATCTTCATCATTACATCAATTTGAGCATTACAAAATCAAAGAAAATAGAAAAATGAAGCCAAGGAGGAAACATTGAGATGATAGACCACCCGCCTTGTTATAACCAAATGAAGAAATTTTACATGGTAAATTTATCTTCTATATACAACCAAAATAGCAACACATACACCATATATATTTCTATCACATAAAAATATGCAGCATACAAAAATGATTGCCAACCCATGCATCAACCATATGGGAATCGAAATCACGCAAGAACCTGACTTTGATACCAATTGTTGGATTAGGAAAAGAAAGCATGTTAGATTTGGAGAACTGGTAGATTTCAAAACTTATTAGAAATCTTATTTGCAGTGGAAGCAATACATCCAAATCATCATGCCAATCTATATATGATATGGTATAAGGATAATAATAAACATAAACAAGATAGTGATATTATCGATTCTTTCGCTGCAGCTCTAATTTCTCGCCGCGCTATCCTCTCCTTCTTCTTGTATCCAAAGCCTTTTGCTTTTGAGTCCTTTTCTTTATCAATCTATCATCTCCTTATTGTTGTATCTTCAGCCAATTTGATTTACCTCTTGTTCTTCCAGGATGAATTAGTTAAAAAAATCCTTTCGTGGGAAAGGAGAAGAAATGTTTGAAGGAGATTTTTCTTAGAAGAAATGAACCAAAAATGAGACTCTTCTCATGAAAATTTCAGCTCGCTCATGCATGAAAGGAGAGAGAGAGTCAAACCATGCAAAAACAACTTCTTACACCCTCAATTTCGGTTTTGGATGGAATGGAAGAAGAGAATAGCATCCAATGTATCACTTCTTACTTTAATCAATCATAAAGTAGCCAATAAATGAGACTC
>JANQBM010031768.1:0-10864 GCA_025594535.1 Erythroxylum domingense | reverse complement strand
ACCCTCGCGGGGCACGGACTCGGGTATCACTGTCGATATCGGGTTCGGGTTCGGCGGGAGTGGGGTGTTACAAGAAATTTTGATGAGAGAAAGATACACTTGTGTTTTTATTTTGGGTGTATGAAAAACATGAGTTATAAGTTGTTATATGGATGAAATAGATTGAGATTTAAAGTATAATGAAGGTGAAATTTATGCTTAAGAAAGGTGTTTTCCTAATGTTCTTTAAATGAGAAGAACTAGAATTTATTTAACCAGGAATAGTCAATTGAACATGCATTGTACATAAAACACATATATGTGTATGCTTGAATACTTATGTGAGTGATTGACTTAGTAATGTGTACAATTGTGTGTATTGCATGAATTAGATGCACAATTCGAACGTCAACATCCAAACATTGCCGATTCGTCAAGGCAATATCTATCTGGAGCTTACTGTGAGTAACCTAGATGTTTCTTACTGGGATTTATTGTATTTGCTTAAATTTCAATTATTGAATTAATATTTCTCTTAATGTGATAATTTCATACATTGATGGTCCAAGGAGTTTAATAATTGAGATTGCATTGGAAGTGTTCATAATTGAATGTGTATCAGGAAAAATAAGTGTGCTCAACAAAAATGTTAATGCCGGACTTAAATTTGATGAAAATGTGAAAGTGACTGTACATGATGAATGAAAGTAATTGATTGCATATAATGTAAATTAATGCATCTCATTACATTGAAATGCATGATCAGATAAAGGAAGTTGTGATCGGAGTGGCCAGTGAAAAAAGAGCTTAAAGCTAAAAGATGTGTATAAAGAGCCACAGGCTCAACATTAAAATGAGCCCGATATCCACAATAGATACGGGACAATTATAATTGAGATTGATATCTACAAAAAATACGGGACAATTAAAAAGTCACTCGGTCATAACCAAGTAACAATGAAAGTGAGTCACATGTGCATTTGTATTTGTACACATACATGTATTATGTGAAAGATTACATGAATTTACTGAATTGAGATGTTATGAATCATTGAGAAAATTGATATGATTATTATGAAATGAGTATGTGAAATATGTGATGATATGATTGTCTATGAATTTGGAATGTGAACTGTTTTTGTGTTTGATATGAGTGAGTACATCGATGATGGTTCATTAACTGAATTTGCAAAACTCATCAAAATTGCAAATGTTGATTTTCAGGTATGAGGGGGATATAGTTCCTAAGGCAAACTCATAAGTCTAGTTCTGTCCATTTTGGAAGTCAAGAATGACTTAAAGGTTAGACAGCTGATACTGAGGAGTTTAGATAGAAAGTTTTTGTATAGTTCCTCATTCATGTAGAATATTGTAAAAGAGTAGTAAACTCTTATATGTTTTTGATATTGTATATATGGATTTTTGAGTGAAATGCTACGATGTAAACTATGTTTTATGAATGAAATGAGGAATTGAGCTTTTGAATATTATCTTATATGTATGATGCCATATTAATGAATGTCAATGCTCTAACATACCATTTTCATAAGATATGCTTTGGAATATCCTCCGGATATTCGGGAGTATGCCCCGTGAAGGTGGTGTGTTACATTAACTCACAGTACGCTCCAGATAAGCTATTGCCTTAATGATCAAACAATGTTTGGATGCCGATGTTCAACTAGTGCTTCTTTAATCATGCAATACACACATATTATACACATTACTAAGTTGATCAATCATATAAGTATTCATTCATGCATATGTATATATGTCATGTTCAATGCATGCTCAATTGACTTTCCCTAAGTATGTATCCTTATTCACAAATCTTAACCAATCATACATCATAACTTAGATATCACTAATTTACAATTAGGTTTATATCTTAAGTAAACTTCATATCCTTTGGATTACATTAGTATTCATAAGAACACCTTCTTTCCTTTAACATTTATAGATTCCAAATCTAGATACATTGATATCAAACAATCTTTTCCTTAAGGTATAACATCAATCAACAACTTAAACTTATTAAACACTTAACCAACTTATCCAACATCAAATCAGGTTCATTTTAAGCCTCAATCAAGTCCAAATGCACCTTAGTAAAATAACTTATCCTTAGTTTATTCAATAATCAAACAAAACAACATTTTCTTCACTTCATGGAATTTCCCATGATCGTAATATAAAGATGTCAATTAATTACCCATGCCGAATGTCACTCATTTATCTATGCCATTTGTCACTTATTTCATAGGCTTAGTCATCCTAATTTTTTATGTGTCAATTTATCTTTCCACTTAGCATTTTTCCTTAGTCTAAATATACATTTTAATTCATCAATTTTCCAATTGTAACAATTAATTCCAAGTTTACTACTGGTAACCAATCAAACCAAAATTCAAGACATAAATATTACACAATTCACATCATGACCATCTTAAATCTTCCATACCCCAGGATATGTCAATTGAGTGCATATACTATCTTTGCAATGTATACGAAATCATAATTCATGTGTGTATGCTAATGATATGCATATGAATGAAATGCATTTCATGAATGCTAAATTAATTTGACTCATATGCAAAAATCTAAGGCTCTAACCCTTAGTATGGAAAACGGGCCATTACATCTTCTCAATATCTTCCTCAGTAGCAATCCTTGGTGGGGTTCTCTTAGGACCCTTAATCTCCTTTCCGCTCTTTAAGGTTATATCATTGACATTCTTCAGGTTTACCTTAGGTTAGGATGGCAATTTTCTGGCACTTTGCGATTCTAGGCGATTAAGCCTCACTACTATCTAACCCATTTGGTTTTCCAAATTTTGTGTGCTTACTTTTGATTCCTAATAGATTTGTTGTAGACTCTGATTAAGCTGTAGCATACTTTATTGAAGCTGTTGCATATCTTGCCGAAATTGAAGATTGTTAATAGTAGAATCCTTGATAAATTCATCTAAAGCATTACTTGAAATGGAAGAAGGGGATCCTTGTGCTCCTTGTGCCCTTGGTTAAAATTGTTGTGCTATTTACGATTGATTCTAGAAGTAATTTTACTGTCGGTTCCCTCCATAACTCAAGTTGGCGTGATCCCTCCAACCTAGTTATACGTTTGCGATTATTGTTTTGGGAGGTCCCTTCTTGCTGCATTCACGTACTCCATACTTCCCTCTTGCAACATTGGGCACTCATTAGTTGGATGACTCGTGTTTGAACATATCTTGCACACTTTCACTTGTTCCTGTCCAACTACAATCTATCTCACAATAAATGTTATTTCATCTAAATGATGTTCAATGGATGAAGTGCTTACCTCGTTTACTCGTCGAACATCATTACGAGTGCCGAATTGTTGGGTGTTAGTGGTTGTCCACTCAAGTAATATCCTGGCTTCAATGGGAGTATTCTCGCAACGTGCCTTACTACTCGCCAATTCAACCAAACTCCTCTCCATCAGTAGCAATCCCTCATAAAAATATTGGGTAAGAAGTTGCTCCGATATGTTGTGGTGTGGACAACTGGAATATAACTTCTTGAACCACTCCTAGTACTCGTAAAGAGATTCTCCATTGTGTTGCTTGATACCATATATCTCCTCCCAAATACTTGCTGTCTTTGAGGCTGGAAAATATTTTTCCAAGAATAATCTCTTCATCTCTAGCCAAGTATTCACGCTTCCAACTGGTAAGTCAAATAGCCAATCCTTTGTTGCATCTTTGAGCGAGAACCAGAAGGCCTCAACATGATCTACGCATTGGTCATCTTTTGAGGCTGCATGCTTAAACACACCACATTGAGTTCCTTAAGATGCTTATGTGCATCCTCAACTGCAAGACCATGAAAGTTAGGCAATAAATGAATTAATCCAAATTTTAACTCAAAGGTAACATGTTCAGAAAAATTCGGAAATGTTACGCATAATGGTCTTTAAGTTAAATCGGGTGCAACCAACTCCCTTAAAGTTCTCGAATTTGCCATCGTGTCTTCGTATTCTGATTCCAATTCGTCTAGCAAAGTTGATCTTGCTTCCCTATGAAAACTCCGTAATGTTCTCTCGATCTCTAGATCAAGTTGCTCAATTTCTCTACAAAGAGATCTGATCACTACCATGCACCAACACTGACAAACAATCCAAAATTAACAAGTAACAAAAAGAATGCTCATAAACAAATATATTCACAAAACAGCAACTAAAATCAAATACGAAAATTAAAACTATCACACTCCCTGGCAACGGTGCCAAAATTTGACAGCATGTGTCAAGTGCACTGCAAAATTAACCTGCCTTTACACACTAAAATTTTTAGTTATAGTGAATCAAGATTGAATCCATAGGGAATGTTTGGTTAATTTTCATAACAAAATTAATTGATGCAAGGAAAGTATAAAAAGGGGGTTTTGGATTTTAATCAATTTAGAAAATAAAATCAAAGAAAACTATAAAAAAAAATTAAAACAAGAAATAAAAAAATGATTGAAGTGTCGAATATGAGTAAGGTCCAGTTCTAGGGTCAATCTCAGCCTAAACATGATCAAGCATATTCTATCATCCGATTGTCTTTGCAACTCTCTTCAGACTATTCGTCTGAGACTAATAGAACGCTCTACTAATCCCGATTTTCCCTTAGGTTGTGTTTAATCAATATACAATCTTTAATTAAACCTATCTATCAAATAACCTAGAATGCAATCTCTAGATTTAATTTGGCAGCTATATTATAATATAGAAAATGATCAATATAAGTAGTAACCTCACACGTTCGGGTTATCTAACCTAAGTTATGTTATTCTTAAAGATATGGGATCATTAGATGCTACTAACAAACATCAAATGTAACAATTATTGGATTGCATTCAACATTATAGCAATAGGTTCATAATAGAACAATCCAAATAATATATTAAAATCATTCATGTAAAAATTTGATTCAATAAACACAAACAACATAATAATCCGAAAAGAGATTAACAATATTAATCAAGATGAAATAGCTTAACTGTGACTTGGTGTCAATATTCCCATGAACCTATGCCGGGACGTCTACCCCTCCATCCTCTCCATAGGTCTCCAAGTTTCAGCTAGGTACACCTTTTTTTCCATAGAAAAAAAAAGAGAAATGAGAGAAAATGTTTTAAGCTAGGTCTGTCCACTTTCCTTTGGAAAACCGAAGAGGGTTATAGGTCAGCTCTGTTCTTCCTCTTTCAGTCGATACTCTCACCTTTATTATGAAAATATAGCTTAAAAACTGTGTGAGATGAAGCTTAACTAAAGAGAAGATGAGTCATCCAGCAGCTCCACTTACTTCCAAACCGAAGGAGACAAAAATGAAGGAGCTGTCTTTGTTGTTTTTGCACTCTCAGTTTTCACTCAAAACTAGCCTCTATTCTATTTATTTTCTCTTGCTACAGCCGATATCCTTCTCCCATTTCATTTCTTCAATAGTTCCTTTAAAAAATCATGAGGCAACTAGGTTAAAAGTTAGATAAAATGGACAGGTGTTGTGTTTTCCCTTTAATCTCCCATTCGAGCTCTTCCACATTTTTATTCTACCAACTTTTTGTAACACTCACACATTCACGTTCTTTTACTCAGCTGAAACACACCCATATCTCTTTGTTTTTCTTATACTTTAAACATGGAATTACAATTGGTAACTCACGTGATATATATGCAATCCCATGCAATATGCATCACATTTTTTTTACTCTTTAGCTGCAGTCTTTTCTTAGCAGCTGACAACTGCACCTTTCCTTCCTCTAGTTGTCCATTCTTTTTCTCCTTATCTTCCAATAGCTAGGTTAAATATAATGGACAGGTGTCTTGCATTTTCAAGTCTCCCATACTTGTCCAAGTGCAACTGACACACCAAAAATCTCTTTATACCTTAAATGTAACGATTAAATGTGGAATGGGCATATGGCATGAAAACTAATGTATCTTGCATGCATTTCCCTTCTTCATTATTTCTTATTCATGCAAAGTGATGTCATGGTTGTAAGGGTGATCATTTTTCTCCAAAAATTCCAGTTGTCGCACCATTCTCTTTATAATAATAACTAGGTTAAAAGAAATGGGACAACCATGAGACAGTGTTCACTCTTCATTTGTATGCTCTATCTTGTTTGCTCTTCTTGTAATCTTCTTCTTCTTTATGCTCCATGAATCAATAGAGTGTGGAAGTTGAGAAGATGACTTCAATGAACATGTTTTCGAGTCACTTTAGCTCCTTTACTTCTAAAATGTACCTATAATCAAATATGACCTATAGTAAGTATCCTAAGCATTTCTAAGCCTTTAATTACTAAGTGTAGCATATTAAATGAATCAATTTAAATAGATATTAGGAATCTCATCCTTTTTGGAGATGTTTCCTATCATTGTCAATGATCGCACTATGCCGTAAAAGCTTGAGCGTCCATAAAGAAATGTGGCCAATAAAATCCACACTCGAGTACTCAAGCTGGCTTTTTATTTTCTCCATAGTGGCCAACATACTAAGCTTCATGACACTGTGTTAATATATCCAACATCTTTTCCTTTGGAACACATCGTCTTCCTAAATCATCACCACATTTTTGATACAAGATTGGTTGATCCTATAGATATTGGGTGCATTAAAACAAGAACCGTTTATGCTGTTGATGAGATAGATCAAGGGGAAGTTTACCACTGAAAATATAGTTTACGATATCAGTGAACCATGATGTCACCAAGTTGTTAAGTAATATCAAGGTTGCATATGGAAATTTCTCATTAATGTCATCATTTTGCTTAAATTCACCTCCTTCCAAATGTGATAAATGGTCTACAAGCATATTCTTCACTCCTTTCTTATCTTGTATTTCTATATCAAATTCTTGTAGTAATAGCACCCATCGAATGAGTCTCAGTTTTTCATCCTTCTTAGTAAAGAGATATTTTAAAGCAGCATGGTTGGTGAATACGATCACTTTAGAACCTAAGAGGCACCACTGAAACTTGTCACATGCATACACCACCACTAGTAATTCCTTTTTTGTGGTGATGTAATTAAGTTGAGGTCTTGTAAGGGTCTTGTTTGCATAGTATATCACATGCAACCTTTTATCTTTCCTTTAACCCAATACACAACCTATAGCTTAGTCACTCGCATCACACATGACCTTAAATAGGAGTGTCTAATTAGGTTGTGTTAAGATTGGGACTGATGTTAGTGCCTCTTTTAATTGATTAAATGCAGATAAACAATTTCTGTCGCAAAGGAAAGGCACATCCTTGACTAGAAGATTTGTTGAGGGTCTTCCAATTTGTAAGAAATCTCTAATAAAACGATAGTAGAACCGATAGCACATCATAACGCTAGTCAAAATAAAGTAGACCTACTATTATATCATTGGTGAGTCTAGGTCTATCCCACAAATTGTGTGTAAAGTATTTGAAATGAAATTAATCAGTGTTTGGTTTAAGGGGTGTTTGGTTGGTTTGAAATAAGAAAATAAAATGAAACTAAACTAAGAAAAACAAATTAAAGAAAAGATGCAAAGTGATGAAAGTGGTGAATTCCTTAGGAATCCAATTATTTGGTACTATCTCAACTTACACCCTAATTAAACATAGTTTGTTGATTTGTTGTTCTTAAACCTCTCCTAGAAACTATTAATTGTTGATTACTAATTAACCTGAGTTTTGCCTTAGGTAGTGTTTAACCAAGATACAATCGTTAATTAAACCTAACAATCGAATAACCTAGGATATGATCTCTAGATTTAATTAGGTAGTGGCATTATAAATTAAGAAAACATGCATCATTTAACCTAGGTTATATTATCCCTAACAGTTACAAATCATTAGTTGCTAGACATGAATTTCAAATATAACAATTACGAATTATATCGAAATTCTAGCAATGGGTTTGTAAATAAATGATCTAATGAATGTATTAAAATCATCGTTCCATAATACCCAAATCTATATATATTGGATAACATAAACAATTTCTAATGAGAGAAAGAAACAATAAATACAAGGAAGGAATGCTTACCGAGTTTTCGGTGTCAATATCGCCTCTGTACAGGCGTCAGGAAGCTACCCTCCATGGGTCTTCTTATGGTGGAGAGCTTACCTCCCTCTTCGTGCTCTCCCGAAGTTCCCTCACAGTTCAGCCCAGCTAAAACACCTATCTTCTTTTCTCTCGATCGAAACTCACCTAAACTTTCATATCCTTCGTTGTCACACCTTGTTTTGCTTTATATTAAAAACCTATGTAATAGCCTGTTTTTCATACTAAGGGTTAGAGCCTTACATTATTGCATATGAGTCATATCATTTTAGCATTTATGAAATGCATTTCATTCACATGCATATCATTAGCATGCACACATGAATTATGATTTTGTACACATTGCAAAGATAGTATATGCACTTAATTGACATATTCTGGGGTATGAAAGGTTTAAAAGATTATGATGTGAATTGTATATTGTTATGTCTTGAATTTTAGTTTGAATGATTACAAGAAGTAAATGTGGAATTAATTGTTACCATTAGGAAAGTGAGGAATTAAAATGTATATTTAGACTAGGAAAAATGTCAAGTGGCAAGAAAAATTGACACATGGAAAATTAAGATGACTAAGTCTATGAAATAGGTGACAAATGGCATAGATAAATGAGCGACATTTGGCATAGGTAATTAATTGAAAAATGAAAGCAATGATTGAGTGACAAATGGAATAGTAACTAGGTGAAATTTGGCAGATTATGGAGGGGATAAGTGGCTTATATGCTTAGGGACATATGTCAGTGTAACATGGTGACATCTAGCATCTAAGGAGTTATGCTTCTACAGGAGTAGTTTCAGCTTTGTTCATTCTTCTTCTCTTTTCATCTCTCACCACTGAAACTTGCTTCTATCTCCCATTCCTGTGTTTTGCTTGAGCTATGCTAAATTTCCACACTAAATACATGCTTTTACCCTTCACAAGATAGCTAAAGAACCAGATTATTGTTTTCTTTTATCCTAGCTAAAAACCATCCAATTTTCACCTTGAATTTGGGATGATTTTGCATGCATGGAGGGCTAGGTAAAACTAATGAATTGAACTAGAATTGGAAGATAAATAAGTAATTAAAGTGTTTTTCTTTATGAAGTGTTATAATAGAAAGATTATGATTATTGAATTGGGATAGATTATATACGATGTTGATGATGAAGATGTGCTGGAAAATGGAGGATGAATAGGTACTTTTCTATTCTGTTTTTGCATGTATGAAAATAGTAGTTTATGGGCTATTGTATGGATGATTTAAGTTAGAATTTAAAGTGTAATTGATAAGAAATTCATGATAAAGATAGGTGTTATTAAGGTGTTTTCAAATATGGAAAATTAGAGTTATAGGTGTGTTTGTAAAAAAATGTCTGTTAATGACATAAGTGAGCAGAATTTTGTAAGCCTTAATGTAACCAATATGCAAGTTAAATTAACCTGAAATAAAGTAAACTTAAAGGACATGAAATTTGGAAAACTTCAGATGTTAGTGATGTCTCTAAGCTTGTAAAATTCATAAATTATTGAAGGTAGCAAAGTTACACACATTAGTGATGTTGATGACAAATTCTAGAATTTTAATTTCAGCCTTGTGTACATGTTGAACCAGCTGATAAATTTAACTCTAAATTGGTATATTTGGACTTGATTAATTTTAGGAATGAGTCTAGATTTTTTCTTGGTTAATTGATTAAGAGCTTGATGAGTTTATGCAGTTAATTGATGTCATAATCTAAAGAATGGACTGTTTTGATGTGGTTGAGTTCAAATTTAGAAATTATGATTTGTTAAAGGAATAAATGAGTTCTTTTAATGCAAACATGATCTTAAGGATATTAGTATTGTGTATAAGGTATGGATGAATGAACATTTAAGAACATGGGGTATTTATGAATGAGAATTGGGTAAATGTATGAATATACATTGCTGAAAAAGTTTGGTGAATGTATAGATCTAACTTGCTGAAATTCCAGATTTAAAGTAATAATTATGTATATGTTAAAAGAGGCTTTTGATCATGAAAATATTCAAGGATAAGCATAAAGTATGGTTGATGAATTTGGAGTAAATCAAGATAAATTAAAGGTACAAACTTGATTGCAAAATGGTAGTATACAAAATATGATGTTTGAATGATCAAGTTTATGAATAGTTACATATCCGAAAAGGTCAATTAAGCATGCATTAAACATGACACATATATATTTGCATGATTGAATATTCATATGTTTGATCAACTTAGTAATGTGTGAACTATATGTGTGTATTGCATGTCTAAAGAAGCACAAATTGATCGTCAGCATCTAGACATTATCGAGTCATTAAGGTAATAGCTTATCTGGAGCATACTATGAGTTAACCTATATGTTTTCTCACTATAACTGAATTGTTTTCGATTAACTTGTAGATATTGAACTGTTATTAATATGATTGTGATAATTTCAGACATTGATGGTCTGAGGAGTTTGATATTCAAGATTATATTGGAAGTGCTTTCTAATTGTATGTGAATATGAAAAATATGTATTCAACTGAATGTTAAATGCCGAATTCAGATCCAATAGATGTGATAAATGACTGTGCACATCGAATGAAAGTTATTGATAGCATATTATGTGAATTGACGCATTCCATCACATTGTTATACATGATCAGATAAAGGAGTTGTGACTAGAGTGACTAGTATGAAAAAGAGCTTAAAGCTCAGAAATGTGCACAAAGAGCCATAGGCTCAGTTATTAATGAGCTCAGTATCTACAATAGGTATGGGACATCCACACCAGATACGAGATTGTAAATAGGCTCTCAGTCACAACAAAGTAAAAATGAAAGTGGAGTCATAAGTACATT
>JANQBM010031760.1:0-10864 GCA_025594535.1 Erythroxylum domingense | reverse complement strand
AGATGTGTTTTCCTAATTTCACTGATTGACCTCACTTGGACCCGTTTCTCTGGTCCGACCCGTTTTATAGAAACGGGGTGTTACAATACATGCCCAAATCATGCAAGATATAATTTCATAAAGTTTCATGCATGGCATAACACAATTTATGCATGGAAAATCTTATTCTAAAACATAGAAGAACACAAACTTACCAATTACACTTTAATATCCCCAAATCTTGCAATCTCCACAATTTCTCTCATTTCTTCACCCCCTCCTACGGCCATCACTTTCTTAAGAACATAAAAAGAGGGTTGGTAGTTTTAATGAACCAAAGGGGAGAAGGCAAGGTGGGGTAGAGTGGAGAAATGGAGAAGAAAGAAGAAAAATTCAAGAAGAGCAAAAAGGAGGAGAAGTTTCGGATGTGAGAGTAATCCTGAAGAGGCTCTGGAAGGGAAAGAATACTTGTAATAATTTGAAGAATAGTGGAACACTCAGACGAACTCTGAGGACTGGATGTAGCCTACGGTTTGGGGTGAACCAGTATAAAAATCGCATTGTCTATTCTCTACTCTTGACTTTAGTTTACTTTGTTGTTAAAACTCTTAGAGAAAGAATTTGCGATTTATCTACGTAATAAGTTGTGATATTCTTCTAATAAGAAAGAAACGTTTTCTTTTCGAGATTTTATAGAAAAAAAGGAAGATACACCATTCAGCCCTCCCTTCTTGTGTATCTAGTTTCTTGAACTTAAAGTCTTTACTAACGTGTGATTTACTTCACTATTGTTATAAAACAAAACATATATAGGTTAAAGCAGTCTTAAGTTTGCTCAACAAGCCTAACAATAAATAGAAATCTGGTTCATTATTATAACAATGGAAGGCAACAATCACATTCTTAACACATACTTAACAAGGGATTTAATTTTAAAATTGTATGTAAATCATCATACATATAAAATATACAATTTAACATACATCCAATATATAAATACATCAAACATATAAATAAAGTATGCAACTTTTGCACTCATAATCAAATTATATACATAAAATATTAAGCTTCATTTTATTCTAGTTATCGATCTTCATAATCTAAAATAATACGTCCATCTCCCTGGATAATTAAAATAGATTAAACACATTGATTTCTAAATGAATTAACTATTCCAAATAAAAAATTGATTTGATTTAGAAAAGATTTTCAAATTCAATTGGAAACTATTTTGAATTATGACGACTCCTTTAATAAAATTGAATTGAAAACAATTTTCAATAAATTACATATCTTACATATTATAATTTAGAAAATTTTCTTTTTAAAAATTTAATAAGTAAGACCCTCTAATCCAATTAGAAAACAAAATTCTAATTTCTAATTTCATTATAAATTATTGTTTCTTAATTAAAAAACTATTTTCTAATATTAAAAGGAAACTTCTTTCAAAATGAAATAAAATACTTCTAAATTTAATTTAAAAAGTATGTAAATTAATTATTTAGAGATTAAAAATCTTTCTTTAATAAATTAGGAAAATATTTTCAAAAATTTTAAGAAAGCTAAATTTTCTTATTTAATAAATGAAAACTCTTTTCAAAATTTAACCAAGATAATTACCTTTTCTAATAAATCAATAAACTAATTATTCAAAAATAAAGAAGTAGTTTCCAAATAAATAGAATAAAAATTATCTAAATAAAATAATAAATTTAATTTATCTCATCGTATTGAAATAAGTCAATTTAATTAAGAAATATCTTTCTTAATTACTTAAGAAAATACTTTTCTTAATTTTAAAGAGTCTAATTAGTTAATTTCAATATAACTGAAGCTAATTAATTCTAATTTTAGAAAATACTTTTCTAAAATTAATTAGCAATCAATCTAATCATTAATCTTAATTATATTAAGAAAAATAAATGATTTAATTTTAGAGTTGATTTTGAATTTTAAATTAAAAATTTGGGTTAAATTATGAATACATTATTCCTTGTTTAAAAATAACTTTATTAAGTTTTTAAAAATTACTTTAATTTAAAAAGCAAATAAGTTATTCCCTTACAATTTTAAGTCTCATTTAAACTCATAACCAAATAACTTCATTCTGATTTTAGAATTGGCTTATTTGTGTACCAAATAAACTTTATTCTAACTCTAAAATGGGATATCTTCGTACCTAAACAAATCCGATTATAAACTTATGTCCAATCACTCTTTATTCTAGGCCTAGGATACTCTTATTCGTGTTGCTAAACACTGCTTATTCCAATACTAGAATAAGCTTAACTCTATGTCTAAACAACCACTTTCTTCTTATTAAAAAAACCTAATTCTAAAAGGATGAAATACTGGCTTTTATCTCCAAGCTTGTCGCCACCTTGCTCCTACTACCACTTACCACTAGGGCTAGTTATCCATTGCCTGTCGTGCCTCTTCCCGTTGTCGAAAATGTTTCACCAGCACAGGTTACCGCTATCGACATGCTTGTGTTTAGTTACTCCCAATGAAAGTTCAAGTTGCCGCTAGTTTACCAATTTCTACGATCAACATCTTTATAAACTCGCCTTGTTAGTAGTTTTAATAGCAGACAACTTCAGTTGCTTCATGCCAAGCGTTTCTACCGACCACCATGCCTACTGTTACAAAGGTTTTCCTTCAAATACAAACTTATCCGCCAGTTACGCAACCCTTTTACATGTCAATCTCATTTAGTTCCTTCAAAGTAAGATTTAACCTTCCAACATGATCTTCGACCAGCCTACTTGTTCTCGAACAGCTCACGACCATCGCAGTGTTTAACTCTCACACTTGCAAGAAAATTACAGAAGCACTAGAATAGTAAAGGCAACAATAAGAACATAAGAAAGAGATACAACTTAAAGGCCAACCTTTATTACTTCCCTTAAAGTATACAAAGGATTACTCTCTCAATCTATGTGTCTCACAACACTCTCCTCTTGATTCTTGTTGAGAAGAGCAATGCTCAAATAAGCTATTTATAGGCACCTCTAGATGACTAAGTTAAAATCCTAATACAACTCTACTAGCTAGATCACAATCTTATCCTATCTTATACTTATCAGATTACATCAAACTAACCAATTGAACACATCCCTATCCAATTAGGACTCTATCTATTAGGATTAATTTGCATCACAATAATAAGATAAACGATTACATTATTTAGGAATGATTATCCATATCTATGAAGATCTCCTCTATCTTCAGATGATCCTTCCACATGATCTTTATCTCTTAGAGCTGATGTCCATCCTATGATCTTATCTGCCATATCATCCAAAATCTTCTCATCTCTATCCATTTATGATGAGTCATCCAAGCCAATAGCACATTGGTCCGTCCAATGCTTACCTATGCTAACTCCATTAGCCATGGTCCATCCACTTAAGCACACATTAAGTCCTTAGTCCATAAAAAATTTAGCCTTAGTTAAATTAGTTCATACAAGGTCTGAAACTATCCCAAAACTTAAACCATGCATGATCTACTTGTTAAGTAACCTTGGAGCTCTCGCATATTTTTGTCATGCTTGTGATCTAGCTAACCTTATACCTAATGTCTGTCTCAAGCCTTCTTTTAGTCTCACATCCAAATCTAGCTTCTTGTTGAAAATTTTCACCAATGTGCACCAACACATACCAACACTTAACATTGCCCCTTTTCATCTTCACTTACTCGCAATTCCTTTGTCTTATTTCATTGTTTTGCATGTTGAACACTGGTTAAGGTTTGTTAATGCAAGCACGATTCCACTATCATGACTTAGGCATCTAACAAACCACCCCCACTAGAGGAAATCGATGCTCTTGTCTAAATAATCTATGGGCACTACTCTAAGCATGGTTTCCTCGAATACGCCTTAGCCATTGATACATCTCCCATATACCACATTCCCACTCTATCGGATATCTCCTTGCTTTTGTTTGAATGCTCTTTCACAAGGCCCATTGCACCCAACACAGCATAACTATTGAGCTGGACTTCTTTTGTTTAGTCATCCTCTCCCTCTCTTTGATCCTTTGCGACTATGGAATTTACTTGCTCCTCACCTGCCTTTTGTTTTGGGTGTTCTTGAGCAAAATGGGGCCCTTCACAAATGAAACAAGCAATATCCCTTTTTGATTGTTTCTTACCTTAAGAAGATTTACCTACCTTCTCCTTGCTTTTCTCTGAGCCATTCCATGTCCCACCTTTTTGCTTGCCCTTATAGCTAGTTCGAATCGGTGGTGGCATTTGGAGAGCCACCAAGGCATCCATAGCCACTATTGTGCTTGGAAGGTCCTTCACGTTCTGCCTCTAATGCTCCATTTATGCCCAACCTTGCAAGTCGCTTATGAATTTGAACAACTTGTCCTCCTTTGACATGTTCTGCACGTCCAACATCAAAGATTTGAATTTCCTCACATACTCCCGCTCTATGTCGTCTTGCTTTAACCTCTTCAAAGCTTCCCTCGTAAGCCATAATGTGTTGTTGGGGAGGAACTAATCCATTAGCTCCTTCTTCATCTTCACCCAATTGTCGATGGGAGGTTTACCCACACTGGTGTCATTGGAGGTTCTCATTCTCCACCATAACTTTGCATCCTCCACTAAATACATTATCATGATCGACACCTTCTCCGAGTCAGCCACCTTTGTCACTGCAAAGTACTGCTCTATGTCCCATAAGAAATTTTTGAGCTCTTTCGCACTCCACTTGCCGTTGAAAACTTATGGCTTTCGCACCTTCACCAAAGTGCTTTCTGTTTATCCAATATCCTGTGTTATAATGACACGCCTTAGGATTGCCACCTCAAACCTAGACTCCTCTTATGCCTTCATCAACTCCGCTATTTGATGTTGCAGCTGTTGGATTCGCACCTTCAACATCTCAAATCGAGTGTTGTAAAATGTGACCTCTTCGCCTCCTTGAGGAATTGGCCCAATGAATCCTTCCACTCGAATGACACATTTCGTCAAATTGCTGCCTCCTGCCATCTCGAACTATGTCTTTGATACTAGTTATTACAAAGGTTTTCCTTCAAGAACAGACTTATCTGCTAGTTATGCCAACCCCTTTATACAACAATCTCACTTAGTTCCTTCAAAATAAGATTTAGCCTTCCTACATAATCTTCAACTAGCCTACTTGTTCTCGAATGCCTCACGACGCTCGTAGTTTTTAACTCTCACACTCGCAAGAAAAATAGGAAAGCACTAGAATAGTAAAGACAATAATAAGAACACGAGAAAGAGATACAGCTTAAAGGCCAAATCTTGCTTCTTGTTAAGAAGAGCAAGGCTCAAATGAGCTATTTATAGGCACCTTTAGATGACTAAGTTAGAATCCTATTACAACCCTACTAGCTAAGATCATAATCTTATCATTTCTTATCCTTATCAAATTACATCAAACTAACCAATAAATGAGATCCCCATCCAATTAGGAATTTATCTAATAGGATTAAGTTATATCACAATAACAAGAAAAAAGATTACATTATCTAGGAATGGTTATCCATATCCAAGATGATCTCCTCTATCTTTAGATAATTCTTCCATATGATCTTTATCTCTTAGAGCTGATGTCCATCCACTGTGATCTTATCTATCACATCATCCAAGATCTTCTCATCTCTATCTTTTAATGATGAGTCATCTAAGTCAATAGCACACTGATCTGTCGAATGCTTACCTATGCCAACTATATTAACCATGGTCTGTCCGCTTGAGCACACACTAAGTCCTTAGTCCATTAAAAACTTGCCTTAGACAAGTAAACTCATATAAGGTCCGACCCAAAACTCACACTATGCTTAATATACTTTCTAAGAAACCTTGGATCTCTCGAATATTCCTATTATGTGTGTGATCCAACTAACCTTCCACCTAATGTCCATTTCAAGCCTTCTTTTGATCTCACATCCGAATCTAGAATCCCATGAAAGATTTTCGCTAATGTGCACCAATGCATGCCAACACTTGACATTCCCCTTTTCTTCTTTGCCTCCTTATAAGTCCTTTGCCTTGTTCCATTATTCCATGTGTTGAACACTGATCAAGGCTCGCCAATGCTTACATAATTCTGCTATCATGACCTATGGGTCTAACAAACCATCCCCACCAAAGAAATCGACACCCTCGTTGAAATAATCTAAGGAGACTCCTCAAGTGTGCTTTCCTTGAATACTCTTTATCCATTGGCACATCTCCCACGTACCATGTTCCCTCTCCATTCAATGTCTCCTTGCTTTTGTTTGGATGCTCCTTTTATAAGGCCCATTGCGCCCAATGTAGCATAGCTATTGATGTAGGCTTCTTCTGTCGAGTCATCCTCTCCCTCTCCTTAATCCTTTGTGACCATGGAATTTACTTGCTCCTCACCCGTCTTCCGTCTTAGCCATTTTTGAGTAAAATGAGACCCTTCACAAATGAAACAAGAAATATCCCTTTTTGATTGTTTCTTACCTTGAGAAGATTCACCAACCTTCTCCTTGCCTTTCTCTGAGCCATTCCGTGTCCCACCATTCTTCTTGACCTCATAGCTAGTTTGAATCAGTGTTGGAATTTAGAGATCCAATAAGGCATTCGTAGCTGCTATTGCGCTTGGAAGGTCCTTCTTGTTCTGCCTTCGAAGCTCCATTTGTACCCAACTATGCAAGCCGCTTATGAAGTTGAACAACTTGTCCTCCTTCGACATGTTCCACATTTCCAACATCAAAGATGTGAATTTCCTCACATACTCCCGCACTAAGTTGTCGTACTTCAAATGTAGCACCCCACTCCCATCTGACACGAGCTCAAACATCCTTCAGACAATCAAACCTATGCCCAATGGAAGCAGCGCACTAAAGCAATCACATCACTTACTCATGACATCATAAATTAAATTACGAATATCACAATATCTAAAAACTCAATTCCTTATTTTCATTTCATAAAAACATAAGTACATTGTAGCATTACACTACATGATCCATATGTATATATAACATTAAAGACTTATCATAGTCTTCAGCTCTGTTTACAACATATGCTACACAATAAAGGAATTATACAAAAATTCTATCTAAATCCTTCAATCTCAGCTGACTGACCTTTGATCCATTTCTTCTATCCAAACGTAGTACTAAGCTTCTTCTAGATCATCTTAGTATTAATTCACCACTCTCGTACATGAAAGTCAACGTTACAATTTTGATGAGTTTTGTGAACTCAGTGAGTTACCCATCATTGATGGCTCACTCATATCACGTAACACAACAATTTAAATTCAATTCATATAACTACATAGTTCACATCACTTCATTAATCAACATATTCAATAAAAGACAATTTTGTTCATATAGTTCACATTTCACATTTATAACATATCATACAAGTCAATTCAATCATTCATATAATGCATATTAAATTGTATGTGCAATGCTCATAAGACTCACTTTTAATTGTTATGTTATTGTGACCGAGTGCCTTTTTCACTGTCCCGTATCTATTGTGGATATCGGGCTCATTAATAACTGTCCCATATTTACTGGGGATACTGATCTCATTATACATAGTGAGCCAGAGGCTCTTACCACATTTTGGGCTTTAAGCTCTTTTTCACCAACGACTCCGGTCATAACTGTCTTTATCTTATCATGCATTCATGAAATAAAATGCATCATATGTATTCAGTCAATCACTTATATTCGATCATTCACATTCACATTCACATATTATCGAACCTAAGTCTAAGATTCAACAATAGTGTTGAGTACACTTATTTCTGTCCAATTCATATACAATGAGCGCTTCTAATTTGTTTTTCATGCATCAAATGCCTCAGACATTCAATGTCTGGAATCAACACATTCAAATCACATATTAATTCAATACATAATTTAAACAAACAATTAATCAGTGTGAGACCATCTAGGTTACTCATAGTATGATCCAGATAGCTATTGCCTCGATGTTTCGGCAATGTCTTGATGTTGTTGCTCTATTTTCTCTTCTATAACATGCAACTCATACATGTTTACACATTACTAATTTTGCACAATCACATTACTATTCAATCATATACATACATATATGTGTCATGTATAATGCATATTCAATGACAATCTCGGGTATACATATCCTTAAATATGTGTCTCAATCATTCAAACATTTTCATTTGTATAAGTTTAGCTTACTCTTATGATTGCACCTCATTTGTACAAGATTATTCTAAGTTCATCATTCAACCATTCATTAAGGTTGTTCTAGCATTCTAAGATTATAAAATATTCAATTTATCAGTCACCTTTACTTAATACACGCTATTCATCTTCTTTAAATCACATTAGCCTTCATAAGCTCACCTTCATTCTTATAACATCTCAAAATTTCATATTTGAACATTTGATATACAACAATTCATTCCTAAGTTATAACCTCTATCGTCACCCTAAACATATCACTCAATTAGTCACTTAATTCATCATCAAACTAAGCGCATTTCAAGCTTCATTCAAGCCTCAATTGTAACACCCCACTCCCATCCGACACATGCCCATACATCCATCAAACGTTCTAGCATATATACGATGGAAGCGTTGCGCTAACTATATCACTTTATCCTATCTCATGACATTATAATTTAAAAACACGACTAACCTAATGACTAAATATCAATTCCTCATTTCATTTCATGAACAAAATTTACATTGTATCATTACAACATCATCCATATATGTACAATATCAAAAACTACAAGAAAATCATAGATTAGGGACAGAAATTTACCAACGGAACAAAAATTAAAGCTATTTACCGATGGAAAAACATAATTCATTTGTAAAAATGTCGTTAAAATTTTTATTTTGTGACGAACATAATTGTCGTCAGTAAAGGTGGAGGGAAAACATTCACACAAATTTTTTGACAAAATATAGTGACGACCAAACAATGACCTTCGGTAAAGATTACGGGAAAGCTTCCTACAATTAAATAGCGTCAAAACTTTGCCAATGGAAATATTTCCTTCGGTGAAATATGCTTTGTTTAATAGTCATCATCGGTTGTTTACCGATGGTATATAGTCCGTCTTTAATTTTTCAACGGAGTAAATGTTCTATCGGTAAAAAATCACACATTACCGACGAAAGGCTCTATCTATCATAAAATAAGGATGAAAAATGGGTGCCATATTTTTGGTGAATTTGAATATCGACGAAACATAGGTTTCATTAGTAAAAGACAAGTTGTTCATTAATAAAACGACGTCGTTTGGTTTTAATCCATACGACGTCATTTAAGTTTTCTTCTTAACCCAAATCCTGTACCCCTCTGCGCTATTTTTCTTCTCTCCTCCGTGGCCTGCGTTGGTTTTATGCGATTTTGCTTACTTCCATTGTCAGTTTCTACTTGTTTTTTGGCTCATCGTGCGTCAGTTTCAAGTAAGCTCTCTATTGGGTTTATTTTTTCTTCAAAATATGAAGCTCTTATATGGTTATATATATGTATACCGTGGGTGTTGGTGGTTAGTTTTTGTGTGATTATTAGTGTATGCGTTTTTTTGTGTCATTGTTGGTTTATTTGTTGTTTGCATGTATTATTGTTAGTAAATAATGGAAAAATGCATTTGTTTTGTGATTAGTTAGAGATAATACATATTGCCTATAAGTTGTCCGATTAAATGTCCCTTATATAGAGACTTCCATGTTCGGATAATACATGAACTTGTTTTATGTTAATTTGAAGGTACAATTGCATTTAGATATTGACAGTGCTCATTTAACTTGTATGAATAATCATCCTCCCCTTTTGGATGCATGTTGGGTAATATTGGTTGTGATCAATTAATTAACTTTATGAGTAGATTTGTGTCTAATAATAATTTGAATTTTTTATGAACATAAATACTTGAGCATTTAGGTTTTGAGCATCTTTATGATATTCTAAAGTTATAATAACACTTTTATAATAGTTCTTAAGTATTCATAAGTAATCATTCATTCATTGTGAAGTGATTATGAACCATTGAGCATTAAAGGGAACAAGCACATTTTTTTCAAGTTGTAAAGAAAATTTGGCATTGTATCTCTTATAGTTAATCGATCTAAGAAGGATTTAGGGTCCTCGTCATCTTCAAGAAAGATTATATAAGAGTTACTTTTTATTTAAACAAAGATTATTATAAGGATGTTCCTCTTTACTTAGTTGAAAGAATATTTCAATGAATTCCTAAAAGAGATTTGGAAACGTAGACAAGGTTTGATTATTGAACTATTATTAATTATTTTTTAATTTCTTTTTTGTATGTTCTTTATGTTATTCTTATTCATTTGAGATACTTGAAATTTAGAATAATCTAGTTTTGCTTATAATTTATAAGGATAATGATTTATATAATTAGTTTATTTATATAATTATGATTTATATAATTGAAATACTTAATTTATAGTTATAGTTGATTTAATTTAACTTTTTTTGTTTATATCTTATCCATTTTTGTTTATATATATCTTTATTATATTCTAATTATTTTTTATTATATTCGAATTATTTCTATATATAATAATTGTATATATATTAATTATCAAAACTTAATAATTTATTGTAAAATAATGAAAATAATTCAAAATTTTCAATTATTTTATTTTATATCTTATCAAAATTTTGAATTATTTTTTTAGAATTGTTTTATTTATCATTATAAGTCTTTTAGGCTCCAAACATGTTATTCATAATTTCAATACCTATAATGAATTTAGATAATGAATATTTGAGTTTACTGATTTTCCTATTTGATGCCTTATTTACTAACATCAAAATATTGTCATTATTGTTGACAAGAACCACACTTTTAAATTCTATTATATAATGCATATCACATTTTAATTTCTCA
>JANQBM010031733.1:0-10866 GCA_025594535.1 Erythroxylum domingense | reverse complement strand
TAAATATATTTACCGACGGAATATTGTCTTTTTCCGTCGGTAATTGCCGTATGTAATTCACTATTTTCTTGTAGTGAGTACCAAGGTATGCAAAATTCCTTAAAGAACTATGTACATATGAGAGAAAGTTGAGAGTTAATGAAAAGATGATGATGGGAGAGAATGTGTATGCAGTTTTTAAGAAGAAGATGTCTCCAAAATGTCTGGATCTAGGTATGTTCACTATTCCCTGTAAAATTGATAACACTGTGATTAATAGAGCTATGTTGGATTTGGGAGCATCAATTAATGTTATGCTTCATTCAATTTATGCTTCCTTGAATCTATACTCTTTGAAAGGCATAAGTGTTATCAAACAATTAGTTGACTACACTAAAGTTTACCCTGATAGTGTGGTTGAGGATTTTTGGTGCTAGTGAATAAATTGATATTTCTTGTAGATTTTTATGTTGTTATTATGAATGATGACACTTCGTACAATCCAATACCTATCTTCTTGGGGAGACCGTTTCTCAATATGGCTCAGAATAAGTAAGATGTTCGTGAGGGTAGCTTCATGATGGAATTTGAAGGGGAAGTGATTCATTTTAACATTTTTAATGCCATGAAACATCCTTATGATGATCACTCTATTTTCTCTGTTGATGTGATTGATACTCTAGTACAGGAAATGTTTAAATTGAGTTGTAAGGATCATTTAATAACAGTCTTGACTGAGCATATGGAATTAGAAGGGAACAATGATGTTGAAATGGGAGAAGAGCTTATTGAAATGGATGTTATGTTAGAATTATTGGGGAACTCTTTAAAGAGGTACGATTTGGTTTCCATGCATTTACTTGAATCTCACCAGAAGTTATTACCTTCTAATGTGCAGGCATCTGAATTGGAACTGAAACCACTCCCTAAACACCTCAGGTATGCCTATTTGGGAGATAAGCAGACTCTTCTAGTTTTCATTTCAGTGGAGTTGACTTCGGATCAAGAAGACAAATTGGTTCAAATGTTGAGGGAGCATAAGAAGGCCATCAGATGGACGACCTTTATTGATCAGATGCTTGAGATTAGTTGGATATGACTATTATTATTTTCTAGAAGGCTTTTTAGGTTATCTTCAGATCCCAATTACACCAGAATATCAATAAAAAACCACCTTCACATGCCCATTCAGTACATTTGCTTATTGAAAAATGTCATTTGAATTATACAAGGCACTCGCCACATTCTAAGGATGTTATTTTTTCCAAATTTGTTGAGAAAATCATTGAGGTATTCATAGATGATTTTAGTGTTTATGGTTCTTCCTTTAATGATTTCCTTAAGAATATTGTTATTATATTGGAACGATGTATTGAAACTAACCTTGTGTTTAATTAGGATTAATGTCATTTTATGATGGATCAAGGTATAGTTTTAGTGATGTTATATCTGTTAGGGGTATAGAGGTAGATAAATCTAAAGTTGATCTTATTTCTTCTTTACCTTACCCCTCCATTGTGCGGGAAGTGCATTCTTTTTTTGGGTATGTAAGTTTTTATAATAGATTCATTAAGGATTTTTCGAAGATAGCTGCACAGTTATATAAGTTGTTACAACAAGATGTCTCCTTTGAGTTCGATGATAAATGTAAGGAAGCCTTTAACAAAATTAAAGAGCTTTTGACATCCTCACCAGTGATTCAACCGTCAGATTGGAGCCTCCCCTTCAAGATCATATGTGATGTCAACGATTATGCAATGGGGGCGGTTATAAGATTGAGAGCGGACAAAGCTTTGCATGCCATCTATTATGCCTCAAAAACTCTTAACCCAGCTTAATTGAATTACTCTACAACCGAAAAAGAACTTTTATTTGTGGTTTTCGCTTTAGAAAAATTTCGGTTGTATTTGCTTGGTGCTAAAGTAATTGTTTATTCTGATTATGCAGCTTCAATACTTACTCACGAAGAAAGAAGCCAAAAAAAACTGAACAGATGATTCTCCTCCTTCAAGAATTCAATTCAGAGATAAGAGATAAGAAGCAGGCAGAAAATGTGGTTGTTGATCACCTTAGTCAGTTGATTAAAGAAGAAGACGACATCCTTTTGTGAGAGACATTTCCAGATGAACAATTGCTTTTTGCCAATTTGACACCACTATGGTATACAAATATTGCTAATTTCCTGGTTACTAACAAATTACCTGTTGGTTTGTCAAGGGCTTAGAGGGATAAGTTGATGAATGAAGAGAAGTACTATGTTTGGGATAATCCCGTATCTATGGAGGCATTATGCAGATCAAGTCATTAGGAGGTGTGTACCTGAAACTGAAACACCTTCGATCTTAGCCTTCTTCCATTTGTATGCCTGTGGAGGACATTTTGGAGTAAAGAGGACGGCCCATAAAGTTTTGGAGAGTGGTTCACTGGCCCTCCTTGTTCAATGATTCATACATCTTCTACAAGTCATATGATAGGTGCCAACGATTAGGTAACCTATCCTGTAAGGATCAAATTCCACAAACACCTATTCCTTTATGTGAAATTTTCGATGTTTGGGGTATTGACTTTATGGGACCTTCACTCCATCTTTTGGTTTTAATTATATATTGCTTATAGTCAATTATGTTTCCAAATAGGTGGAAGCTAAGATCACTAGAACTAATAATGCTAAAGTTGTTACAGATTTTGTTAAAGCTAACATTCTTTCTAGGTTCGAGATGTCAAAAGCAATCATGAGTGACAAAGGAACCCATTTTTTCAACAGGGTGATGGAAACACTATTCAAGAAATATCATATGATGCACAAGGTTTCCACCTCTTACCATCCCTAAACTAGTGGACAAGTTAAGATGTCAAATCAAGAAATCAAATCAATCCTAGAGAAAACCGTTTAACTTAATAGAAAGGATTGGAGTGTGAGGATGGAAGACATACTATGGGCCTACAAGAAACTTATAAAACATCAATCAGGATGTCTCCATACAGATTGGTGTATCTTTAATGGTGATTAAGAAGCCATTTCATATTCCATAGAGTTGCAACATAAGGCATATTGGGCTATAAAAAGATGCAACATAAATCTAGATGATGCAAGTGTGCATAAGAAATTGCAACTGCAAGACTTTGAGGAGATATGGAATCACTCATATCAGAATGCAATGATATATAAGGATAAGATGAAGGCTTTTCACGATAAGATGATTTCAAGGAAAAGCTTCTCAATAGGTCAAAACGTGCTGCTATATCACTCCAAGCTTAAGTTATTCCTAGGTAAGTTGAATTCCCATTGAGCTGGTCCATTTGTTGTTACTCATGTCTTTCCTTTTGGTGCAGTAAAGATGCAAAGTCCGAAAACTGACAAGATATTCAAAGTTAATGGCCATTGCCTGAAACCATAGTACGAAGGCTTCCAAATGAAGGATCTAGAAGTGTTGATGCTTGAAGATGTGAATGAAATCACTTGATGAGAGTAACATGGAGCCAAGTCAATGAAGATAATCAAAGGTGCTGTTTGGGAGGCAAACCAAGGGAAGTTGAATTTTGTTTATTTACATTTTTGCATTTGCTATTTTCGTTAAATGCTCCATTTCTTACATTTGATGTTACATTAAGAACAATGTAAGTTTTAAGTTTGGGGATAGGGATCTTAGCTTTTTTTTTGCATGTTTTTTAGATTAATTTTTTCTTATGTGACTTCTTAAGCAGTTTTAAAAATCAAACAAACAAAATCAAATATTTTCTCTTTTTCTATTGTTTTTAAAAATATATAGTCATATTTAGAGGTGAATTGACTAGAAAAATCCATGGTAATATTAACATGCACTTTTTCTCTTGTGATTAGTTAATATGCATTATCTTTATAAGAGTAGTGACTAGTGGTAGATAAAAGTCAGTGAGATTTTGAACCTTATTAGACTGACACATCCATATCAATCCCTTTGTCTTTTTTTTATATGTGACCTTCATGACATGTACATCCTGACTTTACTTTGATTCTCTATTTAAGACCACATTTTTATTACATGCATTAACATGAAAATGATTAGACATTCTTTGTTTTTACAAGCTACATTAGGCAAATAGCCTACCCATTGATATGAATTTTCCTTTGTTAAGCCCCTTTGAGCTTTATTAGCGTTTCTTTTTATGCTAATCACACTACATGCTTTAAACTGAACCAAATGTCCTACCCAAACCTTGAAACTAGTGGATTATTTGTTAATTGTTGATGACTGTGGATGTACAAAAGTATAAATAAGGGGCTTTGCATATCTGTGGGATGGTTATTATTATTAGGATACCATTTAGATTTTATCAATGAAATTCCCATGTCGATGTAGCTTCTTTCAAATTTTATCATTAAAAAATCAGAAAAAATTTGAATAAAAGGATTAAGGAGGAAATACATTTGTTTTAAAAAGTTGTTAATTATTGGTTTCTCCTCCTAACGTTGTATTAAATGGGTGAGTTGAGTATGTTGCTTATGAGATAGATATTATTTTGCAAGGATTACTCTTTATAGTTACAATGTATTGTCATCAATGATTTTTATGAGTGATTCCTTCTAATTAGTTATGTTTCACGTGGTTTATGGTGTGAGAGCTTGAGTTGAGTCGTGAAACATAGTTGTTGCATTCATCACAGCCAATGGTACCTAGTTTTGATTGAATGTTTGCTTTTGTGCTAGATGTTGCATTAAGTGCTACTTCTTCTTCACTAGCTTGATAGCCTTTATGCTACATTACTCAAAATACATCTCACCTTACCTTTGCCCACATTATAAGCTTAGAAAAGTACTTTGATTCATGATTATGCATGTGATTTTTAGTGGTGGAGAAATGAAATGATATGTAAAGTTGTGAAATGTCATGATCATGAATGATGTTTGAATATACCCATGGATATATCTTATCTCAGTTTCTGAAGGTGATGATTGTTGATTAATCATGAATGAAAGTGTTGAAAGTTGAGTTCTGGTTATGATTTTTGAAAGTTATTCATCTTTGCTTATGATTATCTATTCTTGGGAAATATAGAAAATAAGTAAGTGTTTTTATTTTGTGACTTTGATTTTGATGATTTGCTCGAGAATGGTCAAAAGCTAAGTGTAAGAGAATTAAATTGATATGTGCTTAATTAATTATACATATATTTCATAACACTTAATGATTGATAATATGAAATGCTTAAGACATTTACTTTAGCTCATATTTGGTTTTGGTTACAATTTAAAAGCAAAAGAGCTAAAGTGAGTTAAAAGCACAATATTTGAGCTTTTTTTGAAGATTCACAATCATTTTTCTTCATGGAGCAAGAATGAGAAGGATTAGAGCAAGAGGAGACAATAAAATACATGAAGATGATAAGTATATGTTGAAACCATCAAGATGAAGAGTGCTGAAAATGTCTCCCAGCCATGACATAAAAGTAATAGACATGAGCATGTAAGTCACACCTATAACAAGTCATGAGCGTTACACCACCATGCATGCCCATAACTCACATACCTGCCTGTGACACCACAAAGCACACATGTGAAATGATACCAACTAACCCTAAAACCTAGTTTTGAGTATAAATACATCATTTTGATGATAGAACTGTTATAAAAAGTTAGAGGAATCATTTGGGGGTTTCAGGAGAAGAATGAGAGGAAAAACTAGACACTACTAGAGACCCATGGAGAAGATAGAGAATTAAGCTTCCCGACCTGATTCGGAGGTGATATCAACTTCGAAGAACCCAATTAAGCATTTTTTTTCATTGTTTTTATTATTCTTTCTCTCTTAGGGATTGATTATGTTATCCTATGCTTATGGATTTGAGTTTTCATATATGAATGATCTTTATTCTCATTCTCATTAGATTGTTTATGTGTGAACCCGTTACTAAAATTTTGAGCACAACTAGTAATTGTTTTATTTGAATATTGCTAGAATCTTCAATATAATTCTTAATTGTTATGTTGAGACTCATTTATAGTAACTATTCTTGTCAATGGGTCGGGCGGTCTAAAAAATTTCGGGCGGCCAGGCATGACTTGGCCCGTGGCCCGTCCCAGGCAGGTCAACAATGACTATCAGCCCAGTCGTTTAACATATTTTTAAAATTTTGTATTTTAAGACAATTTCAAAAGTTGTTGTATTTGTTAAAATTCGTAACATAATCATTTATAGTAAAATGTAAGATGAAATTACCCATAAATCATACAAAAATACTTATATAAAATACGAACCAATTTATATTTATTAAAAATATATTGCAATGATAATGTTGTCAAAATTATTCCCTGTAAAAACAAGTCAATTAAAATTTTTTATTTTATTTTTTGTATTTAGACAATATATACATTATGCATATATGTATTTATATTAATCTTAAAATGAATTAGTCACTTTATTAATCCTAATGTATCAACTCCAAAATAATATATAAGTAATTCAGTTATAAAAAAAATAAGTAGAGTATATTATATTGAAAATAGTTATTATTTTGTTAAAACTATAATATATTTTATAAATACTTTTGATTTGTTTTTATAAATTATTTATTTTATTACTTTCAAAATTTTTTCTTTTACTTTGTTTCTCTAAAATCATTATATTCTAATTAATCTAAATTTATATTCATAATTTTTTCTCTATCTAAATTCTAATATTAGAAGATTCATTCCTAAGTCACTCTAATTAAAAGTTTGCTAAGAATAATACCTTAGATCTTTAATCGAAACCTTGATATAAGATATAAGTATTACTTTAAATCCTTCTCGTCCTTAGAGTGTTATAAGAATATCATATTTCATAAAATTTATAAAATTTTCACCTTTTTTTAAATATATATATTATGTCACAACTTTAAATTATAACAATATATAATTATGATGCAATAAAGTTATTAATTTATCGAATATTAAATTACAAAATATTTATATCTTTTTATTTAAACTACTTAATATTTCATTTGAATAAAACTATAAGTGAGTAAATGAAAGTGTAACATCACTAACTTCTTAATGTTTTAATTAATATTTTAGGTATAATGACTAATGAGTGAAATATTAACATAATTTGTGTTAAAAGTCATTAAGTCAGGTTTATATTGAAGGGTACTACATACATTTGCATATCATTATTGAGAAAATACAAAAATTAAAATGTTGAGATGTATCTAATGGGATGAATAATTAGGAGGTTTAATTCAATTAATTAGAAATTTGTATGAAAAGTCATTAAGATAATATTTATATTTAAGAATTTCAATTCAATTAATTATGAATTTTTAATTTACTTAAATTATTTATTAATTATTATAAGAGAGAATTAATAAAACAAAATTCATTAACTAGAGAAAATTTTGGTTGTACACAATACGAATGATTATCTAAATCATTTTACAAAAAAAATATACAATTTACAAAATCAGTAGCTAGACAGACTGGAAAGTGGAGACTGAGAGAGCATCATCTAATTCTAATTGATTAATTATACTTATTGGTAAGGTCGTCAACGGTTTGGATTCAACCATCTGTATGTACAAATATTATATTAGTAATATAATATTAAAATAAAAACAATATTTAGTAATGTAATATTATATAAAAAGAAATTTAAAAATACCTTCATCTTCATATATTTGATCAAAATAACCTTACATTGATTGATTAGTTTCACTAGTCCCCTCTGCATTAATACTTGTGGCTGTAGGAAAATAAAAAACACAATATTAAATAAGATAATATAAAGGTAGATAAAATAAATATATTAAAAAGAAAAGAATTTACTATCAATGTCTTCATTTTTTAACCAACCTTGAGCACACATAAGAGCTTCTGCAGTACAATGATGAAGTCGACCGTGATGAGGAGTAATGACCCGACCACTAGTACTAAATGCAGACTCTGAAGCAACAGTTGATGATGGAATAGCTAACAAGTCCTGTGCAATGGCTTGCATGATCGGATAATTATGTGCAGACATCTTCTACCATAACAATATATCGAACGACTCACCTTTAGTTTCAGGAACACAATCCTCATATACATATTTATTTAACTCCGTCGTATTATAAGATATCCTAGCCCTTTCTCTTTCAAAAAATTTGAAAGAGAATTTGTCAATAATGGGTCAGAAGAAAAGGTCGAACTTGAAACTGAAGGCTGAGTTGAACTGCTTGCAGCCCGATCATGAGTTTCTTGCATTCTAACTTAATAATCATGAAACAACTGATACCATAATTGTTTTATGGTATGTAGATTCTCTTGAGCTTCACCACCATACAATGCATTATAAACATATTAAAACCCTTCCATCTTTTATCTCTGGTCCAACACATATAATACTGCAACAATATCTCTAACTTTAGACTAATAAGAATTAAACTTCTTTCTTATCCACTCCGCCATCGTCCGAATCACTTCATTGGAGTCAAACATCCACAATGATAAAACATGCTTTATGTTGGATATAATGCTAAAGAAACATTGCAAAGTTGGATATTTTGTTCCTGAAAATAATTCAGTCCAACTACTGAATAATTTCAACTTCATACAAAGTTCTCTAGCCAAGTCTTATTGATCCTCTGATGGTATGCAGGTATACTGATAATCCCTTTTGGTTAATTTAATAAATAGTTGAGCATATAGGATTGCCGACTCTAACATCTTAAAGGTTAAGTTCCATCTGGTAGGACAATCCAAAGTCAACTTCTTTGTGTAAGGAATGGATAAAATTTGTGCAACATCTTCAAAAGTTTCAACTCTTTTAGGAGTTGCACTCTAATTTAAAACATTACTTTGAATACACTCCGTTGCTTCCTTTATCGTGTCCAACCCAACTTTCACAATCAAGTTAAGAATATGCACAAAATAACACATATGAAATAACTTACCTCCAGCCAATAAGCCCCCAACCCTTATCTTACCCTTCAACTTCTCAAACATAGCATCATTTGTGCTATAATTATCGACTATGATGGAGGATACTTTGTTGTCGATGTTCAAATTCATCAAATAGTCTTTTAACACGTTTGCCAAATTTTCACTTATATGTGGTATCGGCACATAAATAAACCTATCAAGAAAAAGCATACCAATATGAAACACAAATTCATAAAATAAGGAAAAAGATAAATGATAATAATATTAAAGAATATAAATTACCTCAAAAGTCTATTGCATAACTTCCAATTATTATCAATATAATGTACCGTCACTACCATATAACCCTTATGTTGGTTATCGGTTGTCCACATGTCCGTTGTTATGGCAATTCTTCCTTGAACACTTGACAATGCTCTTAATGTTTCTCTCCTCTTTTCCTCATATATTTTGAATATATCATTCCTCAATGTATTCTGACTTGGAACCTTAAAAGTCAGTTGAAGTGAATTAAGAAATATCCTGAATCTCTTGCTTTCAACCATAGCCAATGGTTGTTCATCTCCAATAACCATATTAGCCATCAAAATTCTTGATCTATTATCATCAAAAGTTGTTACAATCGTTTCATTCTTTCCTTTCATAAGGTTAGGTAATGTTTGACCTCCTAAAACTATCTTCCTTTTGGTATTGACAGACCATAGTTGAATTGGAATTAATTGAAGCCATTAGAGAATTGAGGTATTTAAATTTACATTTGGACTAGGAAAAATAGTCAAGAGATTAGTTAAGTTAGTATATGAAAATTAGAATGATTAAGCCTATGAGTTAGTGACATTTGACATAGCTAATGCATTGACATTTAGCATCACTCATTGTGTGACAAATGGCAGCATAATAAGAGGACAAATAACTCGAATGGAGTGTTACAAATGGCAGCTTAAATGGAGGGAAAATGGACTTCATGCTGTGGAGTTAAGTGTCATGTGTTGGTAATGACACCTAGCACTAATAAGTGTCGAATCACCTAAGCCACTTGGTGATTCTGCAGCACTCTCTCCACTCTTGCATTTTCTCCACCAAAACCACTCTCTCTTCCTCTCAACTTCTGGAATTTTGCTGAAGTTTGAATCATCAACACTTGGAAGCTTTGTAAGTTATTTTATAATTTGAATCATCAACACTTAGAAGCTTTATAAGTTATTTTATCATGAAGATGTTCTTGTAATTTTATTTGTTAATATCTTGTTGGTGCTGAAAGTTGCACCTTAATCTTAGATAAGAGCTGATTGCTAGGAAGTGTTGGTATAGCTGGATCTTTGAAATTATTTGGAGTTGTTATTTTAAGTTTAAAGAGGTAAGGGATTACTGAACCTGGTATCATGATAGAACATATATTGTTTGATGTTTGAAGTGGAAAAAATGTGTATTGAATTGATGAAGAATTGTGGTTAGAAACTTGATATATGCTGGATACTGATTAGAAGGAGTGGTTCCACTAAACATGCATTGGTATTTTAGCCATAGCTTGACCTGTAGACATCAAAATGGAATTATTTTAAATTCATATTAAACTAAATACATATATCTACAACTTGCAAGTAGGAATCAAATTTCATTTCTATCATTAAGGGTTTTGAAATTTGGCTTGAAGTTGAGTTTTCGTAGTTGTCCACGGTTGAGAATAGTCTTTAGTATTTTGTGTATAAATCTTGGAATAATGAACCAAATTGACTTAACGTTATTTCGTTTAAAACATAACACATACAGAAACATTTGTTTAGAAGAACATGTTGTCTAAAAAGGTCATTTTCTAGGTCAAAATAGCCATACAAAACTGATCCAAAAACTTGTCTTGTGAAAACAACTATTTGAAGATTTTGGGTCACTTATCCCTCAATTATGGGAAATGATTAGGAAGGTGAAAAAAATGGAGTTTTGTGCAATTGATGAACTATATAAGGTTTAGTTAATTTATTTGGTATAATAGGACTTAAATGGACTTGTTTAAG
>JANQBM010031657.1:0-10871 GCA_025594535.1 Erythroxylum domingense | reverse complement strand
ATAAATATTTTCATTACAAAAAGTAACTGGAAGAAAATTAAGTTATAAGTAAATACACTTACTTTCCAGGGCACTATATTTACATAACTTCAACAATCTCCCACTTGCCCTAAAACAAGTTTGACATATCCCTCATTCCCATCCTTGCTAGGCGACCCTCAAAACTCTTTTAAGACAGCGTTTTCGTAAATGGACCAGCAAGGTTTTGCTCTGTAGGGATCTTTACCACATTCGCCTCACCACTTTGTATTATCTCCCTTATGAGATGATACTTTCTCTCTATGTGTTTGGCAACTTTATGGTTCCAAGATTCTTTAGAATTAGCCACTGCCCCACTATTATCGCAATAAAGTGTAATGGCCTTTTCTACCTCAAGAACTACCTCCAAAACATTCAGGAACTTGCAGAGCCAGATTGCTTCTTTTACTGCTTCATAAGCAGCAACATACTCAGCCTCCATAGTCGAATCTGCAATACCAGATTACTTGATACTCCTCCAGAATATGGCTCTACCTCCTAAAATAAATATAGAGCCAGAAGTTGATTTCCTTGAATCAACATTTGATTGGAAATCAGAATCTGTATATCTCATTAGAATAAAATCACTTATAAAGTAAACAAGCATTAAGTTCTACATCCTATAAAAATACTTTAGTATGAACTTAACCGCAGTCCAATGCTCCATTCCTGGATTGGACTAGAAGCTACTTACCAGTCCCACTGAGTAACAGATATCCAGTCTAGTGCAAAGCAAAACATATATTAAACTTCCAACTATCAAAGCATATGGAATGTTATGCATGCGTTTGACATCCTCTTAGGTTTTAGGTGCTTGCTCCTTTGAAAGTTTGATTCCATGTCAAGTAGGTGTGAATCCCCTCTTAGAATCTTGTATGGAAAACTTATTAAGCATGTTCTCAATATAGGTTATTTTAGACAAGGCTATCAGTTTGTTCTTACGATCCCTTATAAGTTTGATCCCTAGAACATAGCTAGCCTCTCCTAATCCTTCATTGAGAAGTATTCGTTCAGCAATCCTTTAACCGTAGATAACATTTCTACATCATTCCCAATGAGCAGAATGTTATCAACATATAGGATTAGGAAAATAACCTTGTCATCTTGTATCTTTTTATAGACACAAGGCTCATCTTGGTTTTGTATGAACCTATAAGTTTTGATAGACCTATCAAACCTAATGTTCCAAGACCTAAATGCCTACTTAAGCCCATAAATGGACCTTTGTAATTTGCATAACTTATGCTTATTACTTGGCTCAATGAATCCTTCTGGTTGGGCCATATAAATGGTCTCCTCAAGATCCCCATTAAGGAATGTGGTCTTGACATCCATTTGCCATATTTCATAATTGAAATAGGCTACTATGGCTAAAAGAATTATACTTTTACCAACAGAGCTACAGTGGGTAGGATATTGATAAAATATGTCGAGTGTGTAACCATTTGATTCATCCACTAAGGTACTTGTAACTATACCTCTGTGGGAGGTCACATTCGCTACCAATAAATGGACTTATCCTTTAGCATATTATTTGCATTCATTTATCCATTCATCATATGAACTAATAAGCCACTTTTGATTGTCCATCTTAGAAACATAAATACAATTACAAGGCTTTTAGGCCCAACAAAATCTTCTTGGACGTGGTTCTTCCACTACGAACTCTTCACTCATATGACCCGGCCCATTTGGTAAAACGTGTGTAATGGCCTTTCTTTTCCAATAAAAATTTGATTTTTACAAAACTGAAATTTGTACAAAAGAAAAAAAAATCTGCACTTGTTTTTCACAAAAACCAAAGCTATGGTAAAAAAATTTCATAGAACCGAAAATTTGTTAAAATAAAATTCCAGCCCTTTGGTTTTCACAAAACCAATAATTTGTTAAACAAAAATCTAGCACTTTGGTTTTCACACAAAACTGAAATTTGACCAAGACACCATAATCAAAACTGAAACTTTACCTCTTCATTTCTTCAATCCATGACTTCTTCATCTTCATCATTACATGATTTTGTACATTACATAATCAAAGAAAACAGAAAAATGAAACCAAGGAGGAAATATGAAGATGAAAGGCCACCTTTCTTGTTACAAACCAAATGAAGAAAACTTATAAGGTAAATTTATAATCTTTGAATAACCAAAAGAGCAAAGCATACATCATATATATTTCTATCACATAAAAAATATGTAGCATACAAAAAGTTGCCAACCAGTTGTTAGATCGAAAACTTAAGCATGCAATATTTAGCTAAAATGGTAAATTTTAAAACTTTTTTTTCTTTTTAGAAATCAAATTTCAGCAGAAGCAATATAACCAAATCAACATGCCAAGCTATACATGATAGAGTATAAGGAAGATATTTAACATAAGAACAAGATGGTAGAATTATACCGACTCCTTTGCTACAGCTTTAACTCCTAGTTGTGCTATCCTATCCTTGGCAATGTATCCTTTCCTAAGTGATTTATCCTCTTCTTGTTATTGTATCCTCGACCAATCCGATTTACCACTTGTTCTCCTTGGATAACTTGGTTAAAAAGATCCTTTGGTGGAAAAAGAGAAGAAAACTTGAAGAGATTTTGCCTTAGAAAAGGAATCCAAAGATGAGACACCTCTTATGTAAATTTCGACTATCTCACATAAAATAGGGGAGAGAGAGATAAAAATTCACCCCTTGTACTATCTCTCTCCATTTTGGTTAAGCCTCATAGAAAGAAGTGAAGTGCATCCAATGCATCACATCCTTCCTTAATCAACCATAAAGAAGCCAATAAATGAGATCTTCTCATTTGTTTTAAGATGGCTACATGAAAAGACTAATAATCTAAAATGATACACCTCATTTTCAGTTTTGTGATGAAAGAAGGAAGAGGGTCCATCAAATGCACCTCTTTCTTCTTTAATCTAATGAATGCTAAATGGTTACATGCTATCATTAAAAGACAACCATTAAACCATTTAATGATAAGGTTATAACTCCATTACATGATGATAAAGCATGTTAAAAACCATCTTAAATGTAGCAAAACAATGTTAAATGTCCAGCTGCACATTTAGCCCATTAAAATTGAAAATCCACCTTCTTTTATCTTTAATAACTTTGATTTAATTTAATTAATCAAATTAAACCAAAGTCTAGCCCATTTCTAAGTGTTCATTTAGGCTTCTAATTAAAGTAAGCCCAACATTCAATCAGAGGCTTTAAAATCTCTATTTGTATTTCTTACTTTGCTTGATAACCTTCCTAGAAGCCAAATGGGGAATCTAATTGTGACTTATATAATTCAAGCGCCAATAAGCTCGGAATTAATTTAATCTCATTACAATTGATTCTAGCTTATTAACTAAATGTCATTCCACTAAAGACAATTAGTTGAACTCTTGAATCACTAAATATTATGAGAACACATGTTTCAAATAAGATGTCTAATTGCAAACTCTAATATGAACCATATTATAGCCATCCGCATAATAAAGGGTAAAATTACCGTTTTTCCTTTATGTTGATTTTTCTTTCTAAATCTCCCATTTTACTCTATATGGTGATTAACACACAAGATCTCATCTTGATGTTAAGACGTGATGGGTAGTTAGTCCGTTCAACTACCGGCGCCAGTTTAATCACCAATCTCCATAAAACATCTAGAAGTGATGATATCACTATAAACTCTTTATTTAAGCAAATGTTTCCTGATACATGTTTCAATTAATTATTCCAACATGCAGACACTGGATTGATACTCTGTAGAAATCCATTTCGATTATATGAAGAATTATAATGAAACACATATGAGTTTACCACTCATCAAGATTGTGGTCCATAATAAACCAATGCTTAAGTGTATGTTTTAAGGTTAAAGTAATAGCGTATTATATTAGTATAGAATATAGTATGGACCTAAGTTTTTCTTGTAATTGCAATAGTGTTACCTCAAATTAAAGAATCCAATCATGTAGTTGGATACTTTACATCAAACAGAATGCATGCACTCTCAGTAGCATATTCAACTTCTTATGCTTGAGCCTTAGTTAGAAACGAGACTCCACTATTCACTTCTGATGGTCTCATTATCGTTCATTCTTAGAAGTAAACCATCTAGTCTACTTAACCTAATTTGGTGAAATTCTTCTTCGAAAGAAGATTTCTTGCTACAATCATCTATACTGTTCATGTAATCCTTATCAATCAACCATATTCATCATCGCTCTCCAATCATTCTTAATGCCTTAATAAGATCGATTTTAACTATTCATAACATCCAATAAGATAAATTTCGATCAAACTTTACATGATCAGAATACTCTTTATAATAAAACTCATTGAAACAATAAACACATCCATTTACTTTTATATTTTGGTACTATCATCAAGATCATTACATCTTATCTAGAGATGTGTTTCTAATAATTCACCAATTAATAACTTATGCTAAGGATACCTTAATCACAATTGATTCTCGACAACACTTCTCCTTTTGCACCTGTCCATGATCATGGGGACTCTACCATGATCGTGACAGAACTAACTAATCTCAGCCAAGATCATGGGGACTGTGCTAAGATCGTGTCCTTCTTCTTTTACTTAAATCCATCACACATGGTAACATCGTCTATACTTTCACCTATTCGCAATTAATCACTATAAACGCTTTCGTGCACTACTCTGATTCATTTTAGAATTTTAACTATGGGAACTATGACTAATGAATATTTAATAAGTGATAGATCACTTCCTATATCGTCTCCAAACGTATAATATATAGGTGCCTAATAACATTATCCACTAATGTAATCACATTATCATACATGTACTCGTAATAACTGATAAACTTAACCTTGAAAACTTCTATACATATCGCTATCATTTATCTCATCTTCCAATTATCATCTATTTCATCTTACATACATACATTCTCAATCAATTCAAAATTATAAGGGCATAACCATTATGAAATTCTAATCTCAATTCCATAAACATATTCTTACACTAAATGATAAACTTTATCACACTAATCAAACAACCATTCTAAGTTCAATTTCAACCTGTCAAGACCAAAGAAAATTTTGTTTTCATCCAACTTTGCTTATACACTTTAAAATCTTAACATTTCTATCATATCTCTATTTTCCTCAATCAATCCACAACAAACATCTATATTACATTCAAGAATAGATCATCACAGTACAATATTGATATCATGTTCAATGATACAACCACACATACAAAATGTAGTGACTCTTTATCTATCATATCAAACCAGATACTATTTCTCATTTATAGATATCCGTAAATTTTCATTTTCTCACCTTCTGACATATTATCATCCTTCTTATTGCTTCTAACATATTAAACTCTTAACGAATGCTTAAGTGTGTGACTTATGCAAATACAACTCAAAATGGGGATCAGTTGCTACTGCCTAGTATAATGTTTCTAAAATGCATATAACTTGACATATATTTCAAAAAATGCCCATGTAAAACACTAAGCTTGGGATCTAATACCAACTCTGTGGCACCCGGCTCCTATAGGGCATATTCTTGAAGATAATGTCGATATTTGAGAACACACCCTACAAGGGTGGAGCACTAATAATGTCAGTTAAACTCAGTACAAATTTTTTTCTCACATCACACTCAACAAATACGTTTTAAACAAATAAAAAAGAATAACATGTTCTATCAAGGCCTATATCATTTATACACATATCGAGAACAAATCGATTCTCAATTGGATCATTTCATTTTTATCAAAACGCTTTCAGTCATTACACATTACAATTCATATAAACATTATAAAATATTTGTGGAATACACTATTTAATACAAAAAAAAGAGAAAATACATATGTAGATATGAATTGATCCTGACCTCTATCTCTTACTCGAATGCAATGGCTAAACTCCAATTTGTCTAACTGGAGATCTTCTCTAAGCTTAAAAAATGTTGTAAATATTAGGTTGATTTTTGCAAACTCAGTGAGTGGACCATCCTTGATGGCTCACTCAAACACATAACACATCAATTCATGTAATCACATAATTCACATCATTTCACTAATCAACATGATGAATCACATACACTTCATATTCACTTAAGTCATATTTCACATTCAGAAATCATTCAAACATTTCATTTTAGTCTTATAATCATACTTATCACATACATATGCAATGTTCATGAACCTCGCTTTCAATTGTTATTATTGTGACCGAGTGCCTATAACTGTCCTATAACTATTATAGATATCAGGCTCATTAATAACTGTCCCTTATCTATTGGGAATACAGGGCTCATTTTACATAGTAAGCTAGAGGCTCTTACCACATTTTGAGCTTTAAGCTCTTTTTCACTTTCTGAACTTTAAGCTCTTTTTTAGTGGCTATTCCGGTCACAACACCCATAATGTTCTCATGCATTCATGTAATGAAATGCATCGCATTAACATATTTTCAACCAGTCGCTTGATCTCAGTTTCACATTCACATTCACATTTATCATTAGAAATTGGTTTGACATTCAACAATAATATTGAGTATCACTTATTCATTCAAATTCACATTCAAGGAACACTTCCAATGATTTCTACATACATCAAACTCCTCGAACATTTATTGTCCGTAATCAACACATTCACATCAATCATATCAGTAGTAATTCAATACAGAAAATTTAAAGCAGAATAAATAATGAAAATGAGACCATTTAGGTCGACTCACAGTACACTCTAGATTAACATTAGCTTCCATGATCTGTAAGCTTCTGGATGCTGACATTCTATCATGTATATCAACATTATTCAATACACATATTGCACACACATTATTAATTGAACGATCACATAAACATTCAATTGTGCACAAATGTATATGTGTAATGTATAATGCATGCTCATATTGTCAATCCCATGTATATTTCCTTTATTCACATCTCATAGTCATTCACGAACATCTTTCAATCATTCTTAAATAATAATGCACTTTATTCACTTTACTCACCTCATTAATCATCAGCTAGGTTCACTTAAGATCTCTTTCAAGCCTAATTACCTCATATGGAAGCACCTTAGCATTGGTTGGTTCAAACTTCACTCAAAAGACAAATCCTTTTATGTACAAGTTTGGCCATGATTGTGATGTCCCTACCACAATTGTCATAGAAACATTTTCTAGTAGGTCATGATCGTCGGGTGAGGGCCACAATTGTGCGCTACAATTTCCCCCTCTATTCATCCGAATTCAACACATATCTTAACACCAATTTCACAACAAATTTTCCCAAATTCACTACCTTTAATACAACATCATTCCACACTAATTCAAATACAAATTTGATTGTTTTAAACTCTCAACTTCTACTCATTTAATTTACCATTTCAAACTTAATCTCATCATTCTTGAAATCAAATCTCCTTCCATACTATGTCTTATTCATGATGCATCAACAATTTATTCACTATGTTATGTCTTCATTTAACACTCTAAACATTTCACATTTAGATGCATTGCCATCAACAACATTTTCTTGAAGTATAACATCAAGATCAATAAAAACTTATCACATATTTAACCAACTTTTCCAACATCAAATTATGTTCATTATAAGCCCTAATTAAGTCCAAACGCAAGATAGATATATATCTCATCCTTAGTTGGTTCAACTATTGCATAATCAAAACATTACCATGAAAAATCACTTCCCACAATTATGGCATCCCCTGCTATGATCGTGACAGAAACTAATCTCCCCTTTATTCTGCAATTTTCCAGTTTTTCTCGGGACAAATATTTAGGCCAATTTTGTATAACCATTATGATCTAGAAAATGAGGTATTTAGACCACACCTTTTTCTAAACAATTGTTTCTTTATGTCTATACATCAAATTCATGCAATTTGGTTTAGTATTATGCAAGTTATATCCAATATACTATGGACTATTCTTATACCATCATAGCATATAGTTCTCAACTTCAAGCCAAATTTCAAGAGCCCTAAGGGCATAATTCAAATACCATTTCTTCATAAAAATTGTATCCATATATCTCTAATTTAATGTAAATAAAAAATAATCCCATTTAGGTGTCCACAAATCAAGATATGGCCAAAATACAGATGCATGTTTAGTGAAAACACTCCATCATCATATTCCAGCACACATCTAACTTCATTTTCAACTTTACTTTGTCTCAAAACTATCATCATACTTCTTCTCATTTAAAATCATTCTAGTTCATTTCATAACAGCTACCAATAATCTACATGATCTCACCTCAAAATAGAACATGAACATGAACATTCATTTACTAGTCAAAATTTTCTGCACATTTGTACATCATTTTAATGCTCTTTCAATTCAAACTTCATCTCTATAACAACTTATGAAATATCACTCGCAATATACACAAAAACAAGAAATTTTCCTCATCCACGTTTTAGCATGTTTTTAGCACGATTTCATGATCTTTCAACATCTAATTATTATCACACATATTTCACTCAACAAATCAAGAATAGTAATGCTTTATACTTACTTATTTAAGCTTCAAGATCTTCAAATCACTCTTAACCCTAGCTTTTCAACACCACACGATCATCATCATTTATGAGGGAGAGATTAGGTTTCTCTTGAGACATGAAGAAGTAGATAACATATTCTTAAAGAAACAATGTGAAGCAATTGAACAAAATCAACGTGATGAGGTGGGTGAGAAAATGTTGTGAGATAGAGAATAAGAATGAAGAACGAAATGAAGAAGAGAAGAAAGGAGAGCATTTAGCCAAAGGTGAGAAACAAATGAACATTAGTCTTGTAAGGGTGAGTTGCGAGAGTAAGGTGTGTGGCATGGTAAGTGACACTTGTCACTTGCCATATGTCACTACCTTATTGTCCCATTTGGTCCATTTTAATAACTAGTCCATTTTGTCTCCAATTTCTAATCCAATTATCTACGAATTTTAAATGACACTTTTCATTAAATCCTAATGTCATTTATAATAGTTTCTACTGTCATTTGACACTTATTCCAACTACTATTCATCAATTGTCTTGCCACTTGGTATTTTTCCTAGTTCAAAAATACTCTTAATTCTAGAAAATTCTCAAATTTCACCAAAATTCTAAATCACTAATAAAATTCGCCAATTCAATTTTTAAGAAAAATAATCCACAATTCACATTATAATCACATTAAAACAATCATTTATACTCAGAAAATGTCAAATGAGTGTATGAACAATTTATTGTAATATATGCAATGATCAAATTCATGTGTGTATATTAATATTATGCATAAGTATGAAATGCATTTTTTTCTAATCTCTCAATAATATTTCTCATATATGGTATTCTCGTGCTCTAACCCTTAGTATGGGAATAGGATGTTATAGTTAGGTTTGGTTAATAATGAGCAACTTCCTATCATATTTCAAGCTTAAGATCCGTATAAGTGACATGGTGGGATGAATGTAAAAATTATAAGAAATTAATTTATAAATTCCTTTTTAGTATTCTAATTCTTTACTATATATGATATGTTATGTGTATTTAATAATTTATTGATAGGTTATCTTCCAAAAGAATAATTTATTAATAGGTTTTCATCAATTTTCCTACTTAAGAGTGTGATTGTTGAAGTTTGTTTGGGCAGTTATATAATAAACTCCATATTTGTAATGAGTTATCTTAGCTTCTTTAGTTATGAAAAGAAGGATAATAAATATTATAGTGGAATTGAATTGAATGTTATAATGTTATTAGGCATATATAAACCAAGTGTTGGAAGAAAATATGAAAAATCTTTGTCTACTCTTGATTTCTTTCCTATTGTTTTTGTGTATGCAAGAAATATTGATAAGGATTTGGATATTAACATTGATGTCTGTATGGGTAGCTATTTATATGTATTGTCTTTTCTTTATATTGTTGGAGTTATGTAAATATAGTACCCTGGAAAGCAAGTGTATTTACACAGACCTTAATATTCTTCAGTTACAGTTTTGTAATAGAAATATTTATTATTAATAAAATAAAAGAGTTTGGTTTTGATGAGCATTATATATCTAGTCATAACGTACCGAGATTCTTTTGTAAGTAATATACATATACATAGAGATGTATGGAAAACATGTATATTATTAGAATCTAAATGAATGGATTCACAGTTGAATAATCAAGTTAGTTGCTTAATTATAGTTTAGACTATAGTGTTACGATTTATCTCCGTGTAAATAAAGGAGTTTGCTTCAAGGGAATGATGAGTTTCATATCATGATAGTAGTTGATTATTAAATGAATCTGGAATTAAGTATGTTTTCAAGAATAAAAGGGACTGTTACTTTAATCTTAAAACATACAACTTAAGCATTCGCTTATTATAAACAACAATCTTGATGAGTGGTGAACCCGTATGTGTTTCATTATAATTATTAATATGATCGGAATGGATTTTTACAGAGTATTAATACAGTGTCTTCATGTTGTAATTATTAATTGAAACATGTATCAGGGAACATTCGCTCAAATAAAGAGTTTATAGTGATATCATCACTTCTGAATGTTTTAAGGAGATTTAGTGATTAAACTGGCATCAGTAGTTTGATGGACTAGCTACCCATCAAGTATTAACACGAAGATGAGATCTTGTGTGTTAATCACCATATAAAGTAAAATGGGAGATCTAGAAGGAAAAACCAACATAAAGGCAAAACGGTCATTTTACCCTTTATTGTGTGGATGGCTATAATAAGGTTCTAAATAGGGTTTGTAGTTGGACATAAAATATGTGTTCTCATAATATTTAATAGTTCAAGAGTTCAACTAATTGTCTTTAGTGGAATGACATTT
>JANQBM010031637.1:0-10873 GCA_025594535.1 Erythroxylum domingense | reverse complement strand
ATCTTTAAATATAATTTGTTAGAAATAGTTTTATAATTATATTACAATGTCTTGTAAAATTATTATTATTTATTTTTTAAATTATAATAATTAAATTGTTTAATTTTTTCAAACACATTTTTTGAAATTATGTTAATGAAAATGTAAAATTTTCTAAAAATTGTAAGTCAATTTTAATTTATTTGAACAGTCAACAAATTAATTTACAAATAGTTTTCAATTGAATAATTTAATTTTTAATTCAAATTATGTTTTATTTGAAATAGAAAAATAAATTTATTAAAAATTATTTATGAACCGGTGAGCTTTAGTGATGAACCATGTATTAGTAGCAAATTAATTAATAATACATCCAAACAACTACAACGAATAATAAATGACATCGCTTAACTAAACTAGAAAAATGTCGTCATTTTGCATTAGGTTTTCAAAGAAAAAAATATAAAAGCCTACTTCATTCTCGTTCAAGCCATCAACACTAATAAAAAATCCTCTCTTCTGTTTAGGTTTTATGTTTCGCACATCACCGTTGAAGAACGATTATTTACTAAATTGGTATTATTCTTTTAATCTATTTTCATTAACAAAGTTGTGCTAAGTTTAACTTATACCTTTAGGTGTTTATTGTGAGTTTTTAATTATGCATTTGATGTATGAGTTGTGTTTATTGTTGTGTTTTGAAGATGATTTACTATCTATCTTTGTTATTTCTTTTTGTCTGTCTTCCCAATGACCTTTAACGCTTAATCTCATGAAAGCTTTGTTTCTACATTGATGAAATTGTGTGAAGAGTATTTTACTTTTTTTATTTCCATTAATAGTACTATAGAGAAATATAGACAATACTATATTTCTCTACATTAAGAACATAGTCATGTCTATTCTATTTTAAATTCTAAATTTTGTATATGATACAAAGTACATAATAGATTTGTGAAATTTTAGTAAAGATAACCTTCATATCATTAGGCACATTGAAAATGTATAAGCGCTAAATTAGACTAGTTTCACTTATCATTAAAATTGGAGTTAAACATATCATAATTTTATTCTAAATCGACATTTGTAGAATATACCTCGTAACATTATTAATCAAGGAATGTAGACATGAAGGCTAGTTCAGGATGACCCTAATTCTTTTCGTCGGGAGGAATGTGGCAAAATTGTCCTTGCAAATGGGAAAAAAAGATTAGGTAAGACAACTTCATTTTTTTAACAACAAACAACATCGTCCCACCATCTAAAAAATCAAACCCAAAGCCCCCCTTCCCTGCCTCCTGCATTCTTTCTTCCTTCTCTCTCTCCAATGATTTTTTGCCCCTTTATGCTCTCTTCGTTTGTAGTTTTCAGAAGTGAACAAGCATATCTTGGGTTGTCCTCTATTGTCTCCCTACAGTTGTACTCAACCTGGTCAGTAGTTATTAGATTTGTTGTGGGTTTTATTTCATCTTGTGTTTGTTAAATGCTATGTTCATCATCAAACTTAGTATTAGTTATTGAGTTGTTTACATGGATTGAGATTGTTTATTGTTTAATTTGATATTTGAATGTATTAATGATGGTGAAGAAAGCAAAATGAATGCTTGAATTTTTGGTGGCGTTATGTTATGCTTATAAGGTGTTCGATAAAAGTCCTCTGGGGTTTAAATTGTTTTATTTTGATTGGGAATGAATCACCTATATCACTTCTAAACTTTTTCGCTAATGAAGTTTGCATTTTTTAATTGGCTTATTGTCTGTGTTGAAGGATCACTTGTCAAGATTTGAAATTGCATTTTTAAGTAAGAAACGTGAGTCACCTGCTACTACTTACTAGGTAATGTTTATTTACTTCAATTTGAAGGCCCATTTTTTAGTAATTCTGTATAGATACTTGCACGGATTCTGGAAACATGGAACTTCTGAAAACTGTTAGTGAACTTTGGTCAAAGCTAGAAGGTGCAAATACACTACTAGCTTTGAAGTAAGAAAAGTAATTCATTTCATATTTTACTTCCTGCTTAAATTCAAATAAGATGTCTTTAATAATTGATGGAGCTACCTTGTCTTCATTTATGGTTTTTAGGTCAATAAGCTGGTTACAGAGAGCGCAAAACTAAATTATCCTATAATTCATCTTGTTCAAGCAATTAAGGAGGCCAACGCTAAGTTTGGGAGTTTGAAAGGTAAATCTTTGAAAAGTTTTTCCATCCAACAACTTCATTCCTATGCAATGTTATTATGAATATTCATTATTGGAAAGGCAACTTAGTTACTTCTAGTATTCTTCATTTAAGCATTGTTTGAACCTACTGTTTATTTCTTATGAACTAAAAGAGAATAAGAATATGAAGAATACTTGTTTCTTGAACATTTTTTGGAAGCATTATAAATAGGAAGTCTCGTCAAGTATTTCTTTATGCCACGTTTTCATTCACTAGAGAGCTAATACGTAGGTTTAGAGAAATGAGTAAAGAATTTCTCCAAGCCTAACTATTATATTATATATTACCATACTCCTAATTATACTGTTTATTTCCTTTAATGCATCAAGAACCACTCGGGACCTTATTCTTGTATATAGTGAAGAACTAATGTGGCTTTTGTAAGTCATTTGTTTAAAGTTTAAGGTAGTAAAGGATTTCTATTAATATTTTGTTTTCACCAATTTCTTAAAAATTATGTTATTACTTATAAGATTTCATATTTAGTAAAATAGAAGTTACTTAGAATTAGACTTAGTTTTTAATTACAACTTTGCATTTCCTTGTATCCTTTATTAAAAGTTTTATTATTACTTCATTAATTTTAGACTTGTTAAATGGAAGTTACTTGGCATTGGACTTAGTTAACAACTTTATATTTCTTTATAGCCTTTCTTATATGATTTTACTTACCAACAACTTAATATAAACATAATTGCAAAAATTATAAAAGTTGAAAATATAGTTGTCTATATAAATAAGCATACCTAACAATAACTATAGTATAATATCAAAGTTGATAAAGTTTACATCCTTTAACTTTTTGACAAAATAAAGCTACAAATATAGTTATTTTTTCTTTCACTTAGAAATTATATATTTCAATTTCACTTTCTCTTTTCCCAATTTACCATGTAGCCATGAATGTTATCTATGCACATACCATCTTTTAACATCTTGTTCTTAAACTTTAACCTTTTATTCTTAGTTTTCAATTTATTTATAATAGATTTTGTTGTCCACCAAATCCTTTGTCTATTCATTTGAAAATATTACATCTCCCTTTTTAAAACAATAGTTGGTGACATATATTATTCAACAAATAGCAAAAATTTTATTATTACTCACCTACCTTATAATTGGGACATTCATAAAATCTTCTTCTAAGATTATCATACTTGTTTATCTTTTTTGCTTTTAACTATGACTCTTAGCTAATAATTTGAGAGATTCACCATCCAATATGCTTGAAGAAAGCCTATAATAATTCACCATCAATGTCCATTTTGCAAATTTTGTGTTCCTTTTTTTTTCTTGGAGCCAAAACTACAGAATTTGTATGGCATCCTCTGGTACATTTTCCCTACCTACCACATAATTAATTAGTTGTTTACGTAATTGGTGTGTATGAATTGAAACAAAGTTTTTGAGTAGATAGTAAACAACGTCATATACCTTAATTACATAGGTTTTTTAACATAATATAAAACGAAAAATGCATCTTCTTTTATTGTATAGCTAAATGGATAAGAGTTGATGTGTCATCAAAAATGGTCAATTGAATACGTAGAAAGAGTTAAGAGTTTCATGTAATTTGTAAAAGATCAAATGGGTGATTAATGTAGTATTCATTTTCCATGCATCGATTGCTTAAATGTTGACTTCCAAAGTCAAGATGTGGTATATAATCCCTTGATGATCCAAGGCATAGACAAATTCTATACACCATGACTTTATCATAGTGAACGTAAGGAAGTAAGTTGTAGTAGAAGTGGCGGTACATCTTATGATGACAATTACAATAATGATGTTGATGATTGTGATGTGAATGATGATGGTGATGATGGGATTGATGACATGCTAGAAAATTGTTGGAATTATATGGAAACTATGAATGAAACAGAAATGCCTAACATAATTGGTGGTATTATAGAAGATGATTTTAGGAAGTTATTAAAATTTTCTCAAAAACAATTATATTTGGGGTGCTCTAATTTCTCACAACTATCATTTGTTATGAAGTTGTTGCATTTGAAGGTTTATAATAAATGGAGTAACAAGTCCTTTAACATGTCAATTGACTTACTGAACGATGCATTACCTATTGGACACAAGTTACCAAAATCTTACTATGATACGAAGAAACTGTTAAAGGACCTTGGATTGGGATATATTACAATTCATGCTTGTAAGTATAACTGTGTTCTTTTTCAGAAGGAAAGTAAAGATCTTAAGAAGTGTCCTATTTATGGTACATCAAGGTAGCAGGTAGATGATGGCAGAGGGAAGTAGATACCTAATAAAATATGTCAATACTTTCCTATTAAACCACGATTATAACGACTTTTTATGTCAACAAAAATAGCAATAGATATGAGGTGTCATAAAGAGAAACACATTGATGATAGCATTATATGTCATTCAAAAGACTCAATGACATGGAAAGAGCTTGATAGAAAGTTTCGATGGTTTAGACAAGATTTTCGTAATGTTTGACTTGGATTGACATCAGATGGATTTAATCCTTTCAGTAATATGAGTAATTCATATAGCATATAGCCGGTGATTCTGGTCCTATAAAATGTATCTGCATGTAAGTGTATGAAGGAGCCTTTTATGTTGTTGTCTTTGCTTATTCTAGGACCTACTGCTCCTGGTAAGGACATTGATGTATACATGCATCCATTAATTGATGACTTAAACGATCTATGGAAATTAGATTACAAACTTTTGATATTGTTGAAGGCAAAATATTTATAATGCATGCTACTATTTTGTGGACTATAAATGATTTCCCAACTTATAGGAATTTGTTTGGGTGGAGCACTAAAGTGTATATGGCTTGTCCTATATGTAACGATCAAACATATTAAAAAAGGATAAGAAGTAAAATATGTTATATGGGTCATCTTTGTTATTTGGAACATGGGCACAGATGTCAAAGAAGTAAACAGTTTAATGGCATAATAGAGTTGGGTGAAGCTCTGATGTTCTCTAGTGATGATATTGTTTACCAGTAGTCACATTTGGGTGATATTACACTTGGCAAACACCCAAGTAATAGAAAGCGTAAGAGAAATGATCTCGAACTGATTTAGACAAAAAAAAGCATTTTTTTAACTTGTCATATTTTGAGGAACTACTATTGAGACACAATCTTGATGTCATGCATATTGAGAAAAACATTTCTTAGTCCATTTTAGAGACTACCATGGGAATTGATGGGAAATCCAAAGACACAATTAAGGCTAGACTAGACTTGGAAAACATGAATATTAGAAAGGATTTGCATTTGAAAAGAAGAAATGATGGCTCATACTTTATTCCCCCTGCTTGTTACAACATGTCAAAAAGTAAGAAACAATCATTTTGTTAGTTCCTCCAATTAGTCAAATTTCTTGACAGGTATGCATATAATATAATCCATTTTGTGAATGTTAAAGAGGGAAAAGTGTCAGGGTTGAAAAGTCATAATTGTAATGTACTTTTGCAATGACTACTTCTTGTTGGAATACGTGGGTGTTTGTTGAAGAATGTTTCCATTACTTTGGTCAAGTGGGAGAGTTTTTTAAACAATTATATTATAGGAAATTTAAGGTTAAAGAGCTTGATAAATTGGAAAAAGACATAGCATTGATTCTATGTAAGCTCGAACTATACTCCCCCCATCATTTTTTGATGTTATGGTTCATTTGGCAATTCACTTACTATATGAAGCAAAACTTTATGGACTAGTTCAATTTCGATGGATGTTTTCGATTGAAAGGTAATTCATATTAGATCCAACAATTTTTTTCTATGTTATTTGTTTGTAACAATTCCTAAGTTCGTAGCTGTTTATTTTCAGGTTTTTATGCTCTCTTAAGCATTTTACACGTAATAGAGCTCGACTAGATGGGTCTATTGTAGAGGCTTATATAGCAAATTAATGCTTGAATTTTTGTTCAATGTACTTAACTGATATGGAGACATGATTTAATAGACTAAAATGTAACTTTGATTTTCATGACGATGGTGGGTTATCTATTTTTTCCTAAAAGGTTAGACCACTTGGTGTGGGTAAATATATGGAGTTAACTAAAGACGAAATTGAAATTGGCCATTGATATATTTTGAACAATTATGAGAAAGTTTATACATACATGGAGTACATATATTCCTTTTCATTCAAACAATCATATTATAATTTTTTTCATGCACTTTAAGATATTATTGTCGTCTTTTTTTAAATAGAGAGCACAAAGACACAATTCGCAGCAAATGAATTATTAATGTTGAAGAAAGACATAGGCAGAAGTTTGTATCATGATTTAGAAATCGAGTAAGTTTCATATTGATTACATATTATTGAAATATGAGAATACGCCTCATCCTCTTATTTATTTTAAATTTGTCATAAAATGAGACAGTTACATAACCATAACATGCAAGAAGCGATAATAACATTATATAGTTTGACATATGGGCCTCATATTTGTGGAAGAAATACACAAGTTGTATTGTTAATAGGGTGAGATTTCACATACAAGATCGAGATAGTCGATTTAGAAGTCAAAATAGTGGGGTTGTCATGACAACGAAATCATTTACTTCTACGTTGTCATCTTTGAAATAATAGAGTTGCATTACATCAAGAATAAGAAGGTTGTTCTTCTTAAATGCAAATGGTTTGATCTAACTGACATGACAGTGGACAGGCATAGTATTAGCATAAATGTTAGTAAGATATGGTATGATAATGATCCCTTTGTCTTTGCAAGTCAAGCCAAACAAGTTTTCCACGACAATGATGTTGTATTCAGTAGCAATTGGAAGATTGTTCAACAAAGGAATGTCTTTGATTTTTATGAAAGGGATATTGGTCAGTTGGATGAGGATGCAGATGAAGTCTGTTAAGATATTGGATTAGAGTTCAATAATTAAGGCATTCTAGTAAAAGATGCAGATATATCATCATTCCGTAGGAGAGATGTCGAGCCCAACATAATTCAACTAGATGAAGTCGAAGCCCATCTTACCTTACAATTAGAAGAAGATTATACTCAGGATGAATTAAACGACGATGACGATACTTTGCTTGAATATATTAGTGATGAAAATTCCAATGATAATGTACTTAATGATGACGATTTTCAAAATCTTGATCATGATGATTGAATGTAAATAAATTGTTTGCATTATTTAAAATGTTATGTTCATAATTGCCTTATGTTGTTAATGTTTTACTTATGTTAATTTACGATGACTAGATGCATATTTTTAATATATCACTTATGTTTTTGTGGAATGTTATACCGAATGTTTAGTATTTAACTGCTGAACTCCTTATATTCATGTGAAAAAATGATGTATGAGTTCGGATTATACGTTATGTTTATATTTCGTTTTATACAATTTTAATATAATGGCACCTTGTAGAAACAAGGGAAAAAGGGCGGTAACGATCACAGAAGTTCCTCTGACACAACAACCAACAATTTTATCTTCAAATGAAAAAAGTCAATAACAACCTTTACCAACATCGTCTGTTAGTCATGAGGTATCTTCAATTCTATTATTATTAACCAAACATATTTACATTAAAGCTGTAATTACTCAATATATTTTTTGTGTGTTTTTTTTATTATGATTTTTTTGTTTTCAGGTTCCAATACTAGCATTAGAAAATGAGGTAGAGGTAAGACAAAAGGAGATGAGCTGCAACAAACGAATGTTGCAATAAACGGAAAGTTGTCTATGACCATTGACCCCACACAACATTGCCCTCTGGATAAGATCCAATTTACAAAATTGGCAAGTGAGTTGGGCATCGTTGTGAGGAATGAATTGCCTTTCCTTTAACATGTTAGGTAGTTGAAGGAAGACAACTTACTTCAAAATGCTTTGGACTAAGTTTTGATAAGGTTTCAATTCATTTGATTATATGTATTGCGATTTTACTTAATGAAAATAGTAAGTTAACTTATACGTGTTCTTCACAGATGAAGCTTAATATCGTTGATATCGACACGCCTGAGGTTTCAAGTAGTGTTAGTTTACTGTTGAAACAAAGGGAGAAGGATCATCGATATAGACTTCATAAATATTACTAATCTTTCCCTTCTTATGAAGAGGCAACGAGACATGTTCTAAAACAGGTGACTCCAGAAAATTTGAGTGAAATGTGTAATTATTACGCCTCAGCAAAGGTTCAGATTTATTTTTTTTCTCTTCATATTTCCTTCCATTAATTTTTTAATACATTTCATGACTAGTTCTCTTAATTTAGGAAAAATATGAGAAAGTCAAGGTGAACAGAGCAAAAATGAAAACTCCTTATAACACCGACTCTAGATCATTTGTTATCGCCCGATAAGAATTTGGAAGTGTAACATTTTCAACTTATTATTCTATTTCTTAATACTATAAATTCTATTATCTTATAATTTTTTAAATTCATATAATAGGGCCAAACACTACTCCAAGGACAAGAGTGTGATATGATTACATTGTACAAGCTAACAAACTATAAGGAAGGTCAAGGCTGGACGTCTGAAGAGGCACAAAGTAATTATATAAGTCAAAACAAATTAATATTGTAATTTACTTTTCTATGTAATAATAAGTAATAATTTTTTAGTTAACTCGATTTTGTACTTTAAATTGTAGGACAAGATACAGGAGTTGTTGCAGATGTCATTGTCTAAGGGGAATTAGCCCAATGTCAATGAAATTTGCAACAATGTCCTTAGTACAAGATCGAGCTATATCAAAAGTCTTAGGTATGACCCTAAGCCTATTGGTGCATCTTCGTCACGATCAGCATATGTCACAGTGCTTCAAGACGACAACTAGGCACTAAAGACTAAGTTAGATGGGAATATAAAAGAACTGAACAAGTTTAAAAAAATGGTCAAATAGTTACTAGGTTTTGCATAGATCAGTAGTAGTGAGGACGATAAGGAGTCATAGTTTGTATATGACCTATAATTATTTTTAAAATAAAATGCATTCAATTTTTAATGTTTATTTTATTTCAATTTATTATTATTCAAAAATGTCACCAACAATAATTATAAATGTAACTAATTTATATTTCAAACTGTCTTAAAAATTGTAATAAATTAAAATAAATTTGTTTTAAACAATTATAATAATATTTAAATTTAAAACAAAAATTGTCACTAAATAATATTAGCTATCAAAACAAAATCGTCACAAAGAGTTATTACCTACATTTACAAGAACATCTTTAAAAATATTTACCTACATCAAAAAATTAGTAACTAAAACTATTCTACTACAAAAATAGAATTGTCACTAAGAACTATTAGCTACCTAAAAAATCGTCACAAAATGTTATTACCTACGTTCATATGAACATCTCTAAAAATATTTACCTACAACAAAAAATTAGTAGCTAAAACTATTCTGCTACAAAAAAATTTGTCACTAAAAATAATTACCTATGACTGTGGTTTAGTAGATAAAAAATTTTATCTACGAAAAAAATATATCTCAAAATCCTTTTGTACAACGTTATTCATTCTCGTTGGTCATAGGTTTTACCGATGAAAATATTGTGTATCCAAAACCTTTTTGCAACGATTTGAGGAAAATGTTACGGATATTATTTTGCTACCGAGATTCAGCGACCATTCAGGCGACGATTATTTTTCGTCACAAATTCACATTTGTAACGATGTTTTAATATTTAGCAACATTTTATTTTATCGCAAATAATCTTATTTGTTGTAGTGATTCTTGTAAAATTTGCCTAACAAATCCTCCATTATGGATTTCCAAATTTCCCATAAAGCATATCATATAAATTCTCAACCAATCAATCCACAATGAGGATTCCATAAAGAGTAAATGTTAATGGAAGGAGGGTTCCTTGCATTCAAAAATTGAAGATGAAAACAAATGTATGGAAATCCTTGAATTTCACTAAATATCTCTAATCTGTAGAATTTTGAATAAATTAAAGAATAACTCTTAAAACTCTAAAATTGGAATTTTGGTGAGTGAAAGTGGTGGGAAGGTAGTTAGTGAGTCAAAATTAAGCTAAGAACTCGAGGGAAACTAGTCTTGATCGAGAGGAGAAGGAGAAGAAAGAAAGAGAAAATTAAAGCGTTTGGCTTCTAAAATTATGACACAACACGACTATTATGTTGTAACATATAGAGGTGCCATGTTAAAGTCACAGGTGCAAATTGGGATAGTGTTTGGGAAGCATAGGGATTAAACGGTGACTAAATGGCCATGTTGGTTAAATAGGAAGATATGAGTTAGTGTTTATAAAATGCAGGTTAAATACAGAAGGCATTTAGTCTTAGGTTTGTTCGGTAAATTAACACTTGAAAAAGCAGAGATAACATGAAGGGTCGTGTTATTCAAATTTTGAAATATGTTTTTCATTAAAATGAATTCAATACTATATATATAGACACACACATGTTAAGCTACATGGTAACTACAATATACCGTGTTATGTTTGTATTACAAAAGAGTCATGTTGACATCTTAAGCAGATATAAATACAAACATGACAGGACACTATGTTAGGTTTATGTTTAGTATACAACAGGTTATATGTTATATGAGATTGAATATAGACGTTTGTCTCATGGCATATATGTAACATCCCGTTTCCAGAGAACGGGTCGGACCAGAGAACGGGTCCAGGTGTGGTAAATTACCACACCTCA
>JANQBM010031593.1:0-10875 GCA_025594535.1 Erythroxylum domingense | reverse complement strand
CATTACTTCTCTCATTGGTCTCCTCACAGACCCGGTTCCCTGGTCCGACCCGTTATGTGGGACCGGGATGTTACACCAGGGATGTCCTGTGCTGATGGCTAGGTACCAAAGTGATACCAGGATATTCTGAGCCTTAGGGATATCCTATGTCGATGGCTAAGTACTGGAGTAGTACTGGGATATCAAGAGAGATTAAGATACCCTGTGTCGATATTTATACATTTAATTACATTTCCACTTGGTCAGAGTTTATGACGAGTTAAGATGAGTTGGTAGACCATTGGATGTAAGCCTATTAGGTTAAGCTGGGCCTAGTCAATTTAGTTAAATATTGGAATAAATCATAAATGACAGTTATTATTAATATTTGTGTAAATCATAATTTGGTAAAAATTTTTATATGTTTATTAACTGTTTAGATTAGACTGAGTGTTGTTATGTATATATGTATCATATGTATGATTTAATCGGTTGACTAAGTCTTAAAATATTTTTTAAGTTACTTGATTTTAAAGGTATGATCGGTTACCTTTACTGAGTAGGCAACTCACCCCTTGTCACTATTCTTTTAGGAGATTGAGTGATTGTTGATAACCCCAATGCACGTGATAGACAGAGTGAAGAATAGGTAGGGCCAGCATATTACTTTTGTAAAGTTGTTGGAATGAATATATTTTTAAATGTGACAGTTTGGGTAGTTGTGTCGTATAGAATATTTTGTATTTCTTAAACAATCCTCTCTTTTGGATTTAATGAGGAATTTGATGGTTAGTGGTATGCTTTGGAAACTATTTAGTTAATTGTGGTTGATTAAGAATTTTAGGGATGTCATATATTAAATATATAAAATATTATGTGAGTCATTTATGATAATCACTCAAATGATTTTAAATAAAATGCAAATTTAACTATGATAAGGAGTTGTATTTAAGACCACTTGAAGTTGTCACACATTTGCAATGATTATTTATGGGTTATTAATATCAATTATGAGGAAAGAAATTTGAATGCCAATTAGGACCTAATTGGCATCACTTATCATTTTTAGGAAATCAAACCTCTGTATAGAGTTATACCAATTAACTCTCCTCGCCTACTTAAGAACAACTTACATAACTAGTCTAGCCCTCCTGCCCTTCCTCCACAAATCGACCGTTTGAGTTACCCAACCCTTTTGTCTTAAAATCAACTATCCTTTCTCTATGTGACCTCCCAATTGGTTATGTTCTCACCTGTTATCCATTCCTTTTCCTTGTTTATGTCTAAACTCCCTTAGGACCCTAACTCCTTGTTCCAGAATTCTCTTATGCTCTCTAGTGAGAATCCTTCGAAGAATTTAGTTAATTCAAGTATAAAAAAGATGCAAAGTCACTTGTACGGGATAATTCTCCTTTATAAAAACTAAAATTCATACCTACTTCCTAAGTATTAATGAAGATTGCATAGTCTCTCTACCTTTAGAAGTCAGGAGCTGAAAGATGGTGCACTTCTCTAGTTGGTTATTATTGAAACAAAAGATCACTTTTGCCCTTAGTTCAATCATAGGTTAAGAAGAATTAGGGCATGTTAGTCTTGAAAAGTACTCTCATTAATGAAGAAGACTTCTTTGTCTTCAAATTTAGGAACTATATAGGTTTGTCCAAAGAATTAGAGTCTAAACCCTAACATATTATGGTCAAACCATTTTTGATTACAAGGTGGAGGTCGGGAATGTCCTTGAAAAGAATTAGTATAAAGAAAATTTCTTTACGGAAAAACTTTCACAATATGCCTCTAGAATGTTAGCCGACTCTTATATTGAGTTATCTAGCTAGTTTGATTGAAAGAACTTTGTGTTTAGATGAAAATGCAGTAAAGGTTAAGAGAATAGGTTATGTTCGAATGAGAATAAAAGTAGATCTTCATAAAATTTTACATATTGCCTTAAATATCAAGCACTTAAATGAAGATGATAGTCTCTATGATGCTACTGTCTCACTTTCCTATCAATAGAAACTTAAAACTATGAAGAAAAAATATTTGGAAGCTCACTCGAAAAAAACTATAATCAAATGGAAACACTAAAGTTTTAAAGTCTAAATTTGATTTCACCATGTTAAATGAGGGTGGGGAAACTTTAAGTTCTCAAACTCAAAGAAATTCTCTTCATGATATTGATACTACTCTCAAATACTACAAAACAATAAATCTAAGGCTAAAATGTTGGAACGGAACAAAACCACTCCTAAAAATGGAAATTTAGTTCACGAATCATTAAATGCATTTTCTAAGGACATCCCTATAACATCAAATAATGCAGTTGAGGTTAATTTGAATACAGATGAAGTCCACCAATCAAGTTATAAGATTAAAGTCTTAAGCACTAAGGAGGAACCTGTTATCATACCATATTCAAATTTCAGAGAAGTTGAGAATTGAGAAGGAGGCACCAAACAAAGATGGAGTTATAGAAATTGTAATGGACAAGTCAAGAAAGAAATCTGGACAAAAATAAAGAGGAAATGGATTTCTATAATCCCTTTAATAACTTAATGATAATAGCCTGAAATGTAAGGTCTATGAATTTTCCCAATAAAAAGCAAGTAATTCTTGGTTACTTGTTAGGGCAAAAAATTGAGTAATTAGCTTGTTGAAAACTAAAATAAAGTACACCAAAGTGCAAGATTGCATATGAATATTTGGCAAGCACTTAGAGCTACTCATAAATCTTTAGATGCATCATAATGGAAGAATCATTATTGGTTTTACGCCTAAAATGGTATGTGTGCACCAGTATATAGTCTTTGATCAATTCATTCAATTAGAAATAACCTTTAAATAGCCTCAGGTTAGATTAGTCGTCACATTTGTTTACACTGCCAATTTTGATTTTGAAAGGCATCTTCTTTGGAAGGACTTAATCCCTAATGGCTCTTCTATCTAATTCCTTTGGTTGCTTTTAGGAGATTTTAATTACATCATCTCATCTCAAGAAGTTGAAGGAAGTAAAATTACAGGGATTGAAAGAAGTAAAGAACTCCTCAATTTCCTTAACTCCATAGGCTTATACGAGTTAAAATTTGATAGAATTTTTTATACTTAGATTAATAAGAAGTCAAATGAATGGCTCATAAAGAAAAATCTAAATAAAGCCTTAGTGAAATCTTACTGCCTTATTAGTTTTTCCAAGAGAAAGGATCAATTTTATGTTTTTTGATGTTTTAGCAATAACCTCATTGAAGTTGAAATTGGCTAAGAATTAGGGAAACTAAACTTCCCTTTAAAATACTTTAATTTTTTAGAAAATTTTGAGAGATTCAAAGATGCTATGAGAAGAGGTTTGAAGGTCTAGATTAAGGTGTATCATTTATGTAAAGAAATTACAGTCAATAAAGATGTAGCTCAAAAAACTTCACAAGGAGAAATTTCTTCACATAAATGAAGTCATCATTTCTATTGGGAAGGAGGTGGAATTGGAGCAATTTAAGCTCTGAGTTGATCCCCAAAATAAGGTTATCAAAGATTGAGAAATTAAAGCACTTAATAATTACTCAAATGCTTTGTAGAATTACTACTTATTATTTAAGCAAAAGGATAGTAAATTGGATAAGGGATGAAGATAGGAACACTACATTCTTTCATAACTCAATTTTAAGTAGGAGAAACAAGAACATTATATGTTCCCTAGTGAATGAAAAGGGAAGGAGCATAAATGATTAAGATGTCCTAAAGAGGATAACTCTTAATCATTTCAGGAGAATTTTTGGCTCACCTAACTTTACCTCTCCTTGTATATAGGTATTTAGGAATGTGACTCTTGAAGACATACTAATTTATCCTTTCACTACTTTAAATATCAAAGAAACTTTGTTTAGCTTAAACCTGACAAATCACCAGGTCTTAATATGTTAAATATTAAATTTTTTTAATGGAACCTAGCATATGATAGGACACCTAGTGATCAATTCCATCATGGTATTCTTCTCCAAAGGTAAGCTCTTAAAGGAACTCAATAAAACTTATGTAAGTTTAGTCCCTAAGAAGCCTAATCTATGTTACCTAAATGATTATAGACTGATATCATGGTGCAATGTTATTTACAAAACCATTGCTAAGCTAATTGCCACTAGCTAGAAAAAGGTACTCAACTATATTATTCATCAAAGTCAAAGAGAGTTCATTCAAGATCAAAGCATAGGCAATAAAATTTTACCAGATCAAGAGCTTTTAAAAGGATATCAACTTAAAAAAGCCTTAAAAAGTTACTTAATGAAGATCTAATTTGAGCAAGCTTTTGATTTTATTTATTAGGGCATCATCTTAATAACTCTAAAAGCCTTGGTATTCCCAAATGTTTTTGTTTCCTAGATTGAACAATGTATGAATTCCTTTTCCCTTTCTATATTAATAAATGAACCTATTAAATGCTTTTAAGGTGCTAAAGGTTTAATGCAAAGGTTCCCTATTTTAGAAATTCAAGTCTTGTGCAAAATGTTATGTCAAGTAACCAGACAAGATGTTTAATTCATGTACCAGAATAAATATAAAAATTTAAAGATGATCAATCTTTCTTTAACAGATAACTTTATTTTACCTTGTGGTGCTAAGTTGACTTAGTTAATAGGCTAATAGATATCCTTAATTAGTTTAGCCTAGTATATGATCTTTCTATAAAGAAGGGAAATAATAGCTTTTTTGTATCTATGGATCAAAATGGTTCTAAGAAGCACTCTTATAAGTATCTTTGGCCTTAAGTGTCAAGACCCCCTATTCAAATATTTAGGGATACCAATCTTTTTAATGATAATTACATATAAAGTATATTAGTCTTTATATAATGCAATCATCAAAAAGGTTTATCATTTGAATAGTAAGTTCCTCTCCTTTGTGGAAAGACTCTAGTTATCTATCCTAAGCAACCTAAACACATATTGTTGAAGTCACCATATTTTACTATAAAAATTAATAAAGGACAATGAGGAGATCTTGAAAAAAGTCCTATAGACAAGGAGGTCAGATGATGCCACTCAATCCAAAGTGAAATGTTCCGGCACATGTTGCTCCAAAGGTAAAAGGTTCTAAACATAAGCTCATTAAGGAACATTAACAAGATGTTACTTACTAATGCATTTGGAAACTCTTTAATAACAAAGAGTCCATATGGGTATAATGGAAATATTGTTCCATAATAGGTAATGAAAATAAAGTCTGGTTTTGGTTTGATAATTAGAATGATCTTAGTCCACTGCATCTTTAACATGATGTGGAGAATCTCTAACTTCTTATATCATTAAAAGCCAAGGCAAATATCATTCTAAAAAGTGGAGATTAGCATTACAGGTTTAGAGGTTTTAACCATATCATGAACAACATTCCAAACTATAGGCTAGATGGTGATAGGTAGGATGAGATAATTTGTATGCACACTAGTTCTAAGGTGTTTGCAAATAAATCTCTTCTCCAAATCATCCAACGCCCTAGGTATCTAGTCTAGTTTAGGGGCAATTCTTCGAAAATATACTTAATTATTTAGATTGATATTAATAAAAAACTAAATACCTTAGACAAGTTAAAAGGATCTTTTCTAATAATTCTTCTTGCAAGCCTTGTTGTTTAGAATTTGAAAGTTTTAGCCATTTACTCAATAAGTACCTTTATTCCTCTATCTTTTAGTTTAGAATCTTACAGTACTATTGAATATTTGACCAAGGAAGTTATTAGTCTTCTTTTATTAATTGGGAAAAAAGAGTTAGATTCACACATGCAGGAGACATAACATTCTTTAGACTAGTTATGGCATATATAGTATTTAAAAGGAGAGGAAGAGAGGAACATTTTTCAAAAAAAGTCTCAACCTATAAGACTTCTTAATCTCAATCATTTAATGGTTAAGGTAGTGGATTTTGTCAAGGAATATTCACTTAAAGATGAGCACTGACTTATCTATTAAATGGCATGTTTTACTATAAGTGTTCTTCTTTGTCAGTTTTTCAACTTCCTATATAGTTAAGTCAAGATTACCAGCAATATTTGGATTTATACCCTAGATTAGTGGTTCTATAGTAACATTCAATTCTCTTGCTTTTTTTCTTTGGGGTTCCTTTTGGTAGGCTTTCTATCATTTATCCTTGTTCTCATTTGATCCTTTAGCTTTAATGAATTTTTCATTTTCTAAAAAATGTATAAAGTTATGATCATCCAATAATGTCTAGTATATACTAAACCATTATATTATTTAATAAAAATATAATAATATAAACCACTTCTTTAGATTACTCCATTCAAATACCTACAAGCCATTAAAATATTGGTATATAAATTTAAAGGTTGGCTATCAATAGATTTAAGACGAACTAAATGACATTACTTTACCTTAATTTAGAAAACGTCATCTCAAACTATAACGCATGGAATCCCAATCAGCGTCACCGCCATATGTCATCATATAATCCATCAATTCATTGCCATATGTCATTAAATTAGTTTCCATAACAACGTAAAAGGTTCCATATGATACTACATCATTGTACATTAACTACCACATCAATTTTAGGCCTTACAATCTTCCATGTCAGCTTCTGTGTCATTCTCTCTATGTCAATAACCTAAGTTATTACTAGTTCAATTAGTTTATTCAAATTGATTTAGTTTAAACCAGTTAACCAACCTTTAACTAACCAGTTTAGTTATTTTCTTACCACTTTTTTCTCAACTCATACCAATTTCTAAAGTTTTTAGGTGTTATAAAATTATTTTTAAGTTAAATTAATCAAATTCTATCTTTATAAATATGTTTCTTCATTTTCTTGTATTTTTCAAGCCTTGTTATTAAGAATCTTTATCTTCTGTGCACTGCAAGTACTTTTAAAATTCATTAATACATTCCTCAATCAATAAATGTCATCATTAATGGATCTAACTACTATTTGTAAGCTGAGAAAATGTGCATCTTTCTCAAACATAAATTTCTTTGATATATTATTACTAGAGAAATACCTAAGGATACTCAAAGGCCAAATAAAGTACAATCTATATATTTATAGAATATCTAGTATCTTAGGATGGTATGAATCATCACAATTTAACTTGGTTTTACAATACATATGCCAAAGTAGTTAACAAAAATAATAACAAAAATCTAGTAAAAATTCCATTAATACACGGGGTTTAATGAGATCTAATTGTACACTACCTTAACCTTAACTTATGTCAAAGTAGTCAATCTTTATTTTTGATGGTTTGATGCCGTTAAATAGATTTTTTAAATGCTTCTATTATGTTTTTGATGATGTTAATCAGCTTCATCTTTATAGATGGCTTCATCTGATGCAATAATAGCTTATCCAAATTAGCTATAGTTCAAACACTATAGTTATATGTTTGAATTACAAGAACTTTAGAATCAATTAGCACTTTGAGATCCTACTTAAAATAATACTCAAGCCATCACTATTTATACTGATCTTCACGATTGAAAACATATTAGCATTTGTTGATGACCTTCAAAGACAAGTTTCATCCTATCTATAGCTCTCCTCTTTATCAAGAATCTCGGTTAAGCCCTAATACTATAATTAAAGAACTAATTATCAAAAGATCAAGTTCAACATCCTTCAATTAGAGAAATGCTCACCATCTATTAATGTTGTTTTTATCACTCATACCGCTTTTTTATTAAACATCTCAAAATTTAGTTTAGAAGAAGGCATTTTTTGATAATATAAAAATTAATGGTCATCACATCTCTTAATGTAGGAAATTAGATAAATAAGGTAACTCTTCCAAGTCCTCTTAATCTACTAATACTATTGTTACCACATAGGATGCAATGGAGAATACATCTTCAAAATTATCCTAAAAAGATCTTTAGGCCTTTTTAAAACAACTTCAACTTCAACCTGATTATAGTGTTATTTCCTCTCTAACTTTGTCCATCACATCAGGTACTTCCTCTTTATAAGATCTTGATTCTGCTTATAGTGATCGCATAACTTCTAGTACTGGGTCGCCTGTAACTAAATTAATACCAACCTAGCAATAAAAATGTAGTTAGTGAAAAGTTGAGATCATTCCTAAGAGGAACTTTAGCAAAAAAATCTTAAATCAGTTGAAAATGAAATGGGGGGTTTTGAATTGACGTAAATTAAAAGAATTAAAAAGGCTAAAATTGAAAATTAACAAAAATATTCAAATCTAGAAAGTCAATAAACAAATCTTAGTTTTGGGTCACCGACGTTATCAAACTAATATGGATCCTTGATACAAAACTTAATCCATTAACAAACATTCATTGGGGGTTGTTTTCTCTTAAGATTAAATGAATAGAAACATGTATTCTAAATATTCTTATTAGTCAACAACTTAGATACAATCTTACATTTAATTGATTAATAGCTTTAAGAACTAAGAAACTAATGAACAAGATAACACATGTACGACATGCATTTAATCTAGTTAAGCATCTTCTTAGAATTTCCAACTTTAACGTAAAGATGATAATCCTAATTTCTCTCTTTACTCTCAAGTGTTTAAGGCTAAAGAGTTTCGCTCAAAATCTTCTAATGAAAATATTTTACCATATGCTTGCTTTTTCACTAACTCTTCACTACTTGAAATACAAACATGCACAAATCAAAAGGACTTTTCAAGTTTGTATTGTTATAGGTTAAAGTAAGGATTGATAAATAGGAAAAAGGCAAAAATCATAAACATTAGTAAAGCACCTAACCACTTATAGAGACACAATTTTAATTGCAAAAGAATCAAGACATCATTATGTAGAGGTGAATTTCTTCAAATATTTTTTCTAGTTTTTTTCACTGCTGTATATTTTTCTCCTTTTTTTACAATAGTGCATACATATTTCAAAACTAAACCTCTTCAATTTCCTTCATCTTTTTCTTTTCCTTGCTTTCCATATTTCTCCAATAAATGTGGCATGATTTGTGGTTAGAATGCCTACTTACATTTATGATGGGTAAAGATAGGAGAGGTTTAAGTTATTTGTTGTGGGTTTATGAAGAAAAAGGTTTCAGCTCAAAAAGTTTGACAAACGATATTAAATTAGGTTGGCTTTTTAAGCTAACGGGTTAAAACAAAGATGGCCTTTATCACTTTTATACATGCATGTATAGATGTAGTCTCAAGTCGATTCCAAGCAAGTTCTAGAGAAAAATTCACCTTAGAAGATAATCACACATCAAGAATATAGAATGACATAAAAATGATGTCATTAAGGCTCAAATTTGCTCACAAAAGATTTAATTCAAGAATTCACCTTAATTCCACATATTACCTACTCACTCAAATGTTAAACTTTGACTAAATATATAAGACCATTTATTGCGATTAATCAACATAGTTAACCTTAGACTCACTTAGCCCAGTTTAATTTCATGCACACCCTTAATCTCATCCAAACAAATATGACAGAGCTTCATGGCACAACACACAACACAAGCATGCAAAGAACAGAAAAATTTTAAAGAAAAGAGAATTAAAGAAGGGCAAAACCACATAGTCACACACATGCATTCCAATTCTCCCATACCAAACCAATATTGTCCTCAATGTTATAACATAAGAATAAAGAAGCAAAAATATAAAAGAAGAGAGAAAAGAATGCTTCTCTATTTTTGGAAATCTGAAGTCATGGAGTTGGTGAGTGAGGAGGTTGGAACCCTTGATATGCCCAATATGCCATTAAATTTTGCTCCATTCTTTGCATCCTATGTTCAAGTGAGATTAAGGGAGTGTTGGTGGGGCTGGCCATGGCCCTGCGGTGCATCAGTTGCAACCCGACTTGTTGTAGTTGGGTGTGGGTGGAGAGAAGTAGCTAGTCCCTGGTTAGTGAAGGATATTCATCTACGACTTATGTCAAAAATTCCCATCCTGCATCAATAGTCCAAATCTAAAGGATTTATGGCATAAGCCACTGTCATATCAGTATTATTAAGGTCTAATACAATCAAATTAACCACCAACTGAGTGATATAAGACCCTAATATCAATGGTTTGGATTTTTTTGTTTAATACAGATTAAAATTGAGTCAAAAACCAAAAAATCAAATTAACAAGAATACGTCTATCTATACACCATAAGAAATAAAATTCAACCTTAGAAAGAGTACCCGAAGAATCCCTACGTCCTAAAAAATTGTATGCTAAGAGTCTATGAACAATTTTGAAAACGGGATTTTGTAAATATGAACTCTTAGATGTACTAGAGCTATATGGATGAGGGTTAATAGACTACTGACTCCACAGTTCAGATGCATTAAAGTCGCTATGATAATCACAACAAGAGCTTAAAAATGGTTCATTATTTACATCATCAGCAGGAATAAAACCCATGGTCACGTTAAACTTAGCAACGGATAATGCAATCTCTTTACCCATAATCCTAAACTCAACAATCACTTCAGTGAACAAGTTAAATTCTTCATAAGAGTTAAACTGAAAGGTACTATAAAATTCTCTGGTTAACTCAATAAATGCAGGATAATTAATTCTAAAAAAGATGCTCCAGCAAATTGGTCCCAACATCTGTTCAAAGGAATCATGAATTTCTAAAGCTTGTAGAGTATCAGTAAAAACACACTTACATTGGTTAATTTTTCGTTAATTGAGTTGCTGGAATTTTTCATTATCTTCCAGAATTTGAAATGAAGCATATCTTCCACTGCTTGAGTTCCATTTGCTACGGTTTTCAACTTGCTTCCCCGTTCTTGTTTGATTTCTTGTGGATGGGCCTGGTATTGGTGCGGATGTCAGATGTAACATCCCCTCACTTATGAAAAGGGCATTTTGGTCATTTTGGATCGGTTTAGGATTATTGAAAGTGTTTTTGACATATTCATGCATTCATATATGCACATGAATAATAAATAGTGAATT
>JANQBM010031586.1:0-10876 GCA_025594535.1 Erythroxylum domingense | reverse complement strand
AATTAATGACAATATTCATATATACAATAAATTCACAATTAAATGTTAAATTCGATAAATTAAAACTTCAAATTAAATATTTTATCGAAATTAAATATTCAAATTCTCATATTAACACAACAATTACAAAAAAACATTTTAAACATCATAAAAGGCATTTTATCGAACACCTCATAGGCAATATGTAAAAATCTCAATGAAACCACAAATTAATTGCATTTTTCCATTATTTACCAATAATAACATATATAAATAAGAAATAAACCAATAATCACACAAAAAAACCGCAAACATCAACAATAATCAAGCAAGATTTCATCACCAAACACTCACGTTTAACACTAAAAATATGTTTTTTTGGAGAAATAACACACTCATTATAGAGTTTACCTCAAACAACGCACGATGAGTAAGAAAACAGTCAAAAACGGCCAAAAAATGTGAGAGAAGGGGTCGGAAAATAGAAGAAGTCGCGAGGAGAGAAGAAGAATTATACGCGGGGGGGAGGAGAGGGGGCGATGCGTGAGTTAAAGGCGCCAGATTATCGACGAATGTATATTTCGTCGATAATCTAGGTTTTCCGTTGTCGTCTTCACTACGCAACTTGCCGACATTTACCGACGGAACACATATTTCGTCGCTAAAAGAGCGGTAATTCCTGGCAGTGGAAACTCAAATGCCGATGGAACACTAATTTCGTCGGTAATCTAGGATTTATATCACCGTCTTTAACAAAATGACGACACAAGTTGCCGACAGTAACTGACGGGCAAGGATTTTCGTTGCTAATGTTTGCGTTAAAACCGAAGAATCATCGACGGAATACATATTCCATCGGTGATTCAAGTTTACCTTCTCGTCTTCATCCAAACGATGACGTTTGGTTAACCAAATGGATATGATTTACCAATGGAATATGTGTTCTGTCGATATTTAAGTTTCCCAGTTGTCTCTTTACAACAATTTCCTGCTACGTTGGAACATAAATTTCGTCAGTAAATAAAGTTGCCTAAACAATTTTACCGACGGTATATTTACTGTCGATAATTGGGAGAAGCTAATTAATTACGGGAGTAATTCCTGGATATATTACTAACGGAAGTCCCTATTTCTTTCGGTATATATCCGAAGCAATGATATTGCAGGAACGGTTCTCGTAATTTTTGTCGACGCTGTAGGCTTTGTCATCGCTATATGTCGTCGAAGATTTTGCGCAAAATTCCTTCCCTCCAGTTTTGCCGACGGATTTGTGGTTATGTCGTTATATATGAAAACAACGCCGTATTTACCAACGGAATTTGTTTTTCTGTCAGTAAATACGTCAGTTTTGTTTCCATCGGTAATATTCTGCTGCTATTCAATGATTTTCTTGTAGTGTGTAGTTTCCTATAGGGAGCTTGAGCGAAACACTAACTATCAAACAATTTAGAGAAATGAGCGAAACCATGAGGAAGATTCATTTTGCGTTTATACTTATCTTTGAGTGATGGTGCCATAAGTTGAGTTTGCTTATATACACTAATGAAAAGTAGTCATGATATTTGTAGTAGCTTAACATTTGAGTTGGCCAAACTTTGAGGGATTGTATGTTTTGGTCTTTGTGAAAATGAAGTGATGGAATTGATTGGTTGTGTTTGATTTTACTTAAGGACAAGCAAAAATTTAAGTATAGGGAAGTTGATAGTTGTGCATTAGTGTGTGTTTTTCTAAGTATTTGACATTTGTTTCTTGCATAATAAGTTATTATTCTTATTTTTTAGGACTTATTTTGTATATTTTTGTTTAGTTTGATGTTTATAGTTGTTTTTTTATGTTTGATGTTGATTTAGGTTAAGAATTGATCATTTTGATATAGGAATGGAGCGTGGCCACCTTTGTCATTGAGCTAGGGACCATGCGAGGAGAAGAGAAGTGGAGTTGTAAGAAATCCCACGATCGTAGGATCCCTAGCCCGAAGTGACACGTAGGTTTCACTTATTTTTAGGTTCTTATGACTATATAAGGGAAAAAATCCCTAGGGCTGAGAGAGTGTCATGAAAAAATTGCCTCCTTGAGCCAAAAAGCATATTTAGAGCCTAGAGAGAGGTAGAGAGTCAAGATTTCCATTCCAAATTGGGCAAAGGGCACACCAACTCCAAACTTTCCAGATTTGAGCAAAGAAGAGAAGGAGTTTTCTTTATCTAATTCTTATTTCATTTTCTCTTCTAGCATCTTTATTATGGATTTTCTAATTGTTGGGGATGTTAATGATATTATGAGTGGCTGAGTTATTTGTAGAGATTACTTTTGAACCACTTATTTAACTCCTACTTTTATTAATTTGAATGAATGATGCTTTCGATGAATGTTAAGGTTATACCTTGCAATATATTGAGAAATTGAGTTAGGTATATTGTGTAGGGCTATACAATGAGAATTGGAAATCTATAGACCTACATTTATCAAGTTAATTAATTAGTTAGAGAGAGATCTTGACTAATTAGTTGATTTCCTATGGGATAACTTCATAACTAGTTGAATTAGTGGACTAATTCTGTAGATTAAGAGATTGCTTAACCATTTCCATTTAATTTGGCTAGGGAAAATTAATTACGCCGTGAGAGAGGGTAGTTAATACATTAGGACATCTTAGGTGAGGCATAATTCAATTAACAAGGTAGGAGGGAGATAGGATAGGGAAAAAGTGATCTCTAATTGTTAAATCTTGAATTCCAAGTTTCTGCACTTTTGCTTTATCATTTGTTTAATGTTCGTTGTTTGATTTAGTTTAATTTTTTAGTTTATATTCATTAAAATTGGTTCTCAAGTGAAGTAGTCTGAATTAAATAGCGTCTAAACATAATCTCTGAGGGAATGATGTCTTTTCTTTACTACAAATTACACCCTGTATAATTACAGTTTTGAGCATAAAACTAGTGAATTGGTTTTGCAATCAACAATGAGAAATTTCTCTTTTCCAAATGATGGAACATCAAAAAACCCACATATGTCTAGGTTTATAATTTGAAGGAGCTATGCACTTTTTTTTTGGCTTCTGTTTTAATTTTATGTTTTATATATTTTCCTTTATTGTAATCCACTTAAACACCAAAAGCAATACAGTCTAAATCTAAAGAGGATTTCATTCTTTACTAATTTAACTATTATTTATTTATTTATATGTATATAAATATATAACATAAATGTTTATGCCACAAGTAAACTAATGTTTAATTTATAAAACCTTATTTAGTATCAACATTATGATATAAGGTAAATAGAGTTTCAAATACAAAGATTATCAAGCTTTAATTAGTATAAACCATCACAAAAATACTATAACCAATAAAGCAATTATGTTTAAACAAACTAAAACATCCATTACCAAATTTAAAAGAATATCTAACAATATCAAGTTTTCTTAAAGGAAATAATTTTCAAGAAATGGTAAGAACATAAAGAGTTTGAAAAAAAAGGTCTGAATAATTTCCAATGTCTGAAATCAAATGCTAAGTTCCAATAACTTCAATTAGGGCTTTGACTTTGTTTCCCATAAAGACAAGCTTTTTATTTGGATTTATAGCTTAGGTTGTACATCATATTATCAACATAAGTGGTACATCTAAAATCAATCCATCCAATTATTTTAAAGAACTTTTAATTTTATTAAAAACAAACTAAAGTGATATGCTTTACTTTCTTTTCCATTCGTGCTTTACGTTTCAGGCAAGCTTTCTTATATTGTCTAGTTTTCTTATAAAAATGAAATATATCATTACTTGCTTCCTTCTTACATATTAAAGTTGATGAAACATTGTTATGCCCAAAAAGTTCTACAAATTACCTAGGTCATCCTACTCGCAAGTATACGAGGTAGTTGTAATGATTACCCAGGGTTGTCTCCTACAGAGGCGAAATTGGTTAACCAAAATTAATCTTAAATGAAAAATAAAAATAGATACAATCTTAAACACTCTATAATAAATTACTGAGTGAAAGCTTTAAAGAAAGTCACGAAATAAGAATGAAAAGTAAACGATTCAACCAGAAGCAAAGACAAATAGATTAATCGAGATGGAAGGCTTTTGAGAATTAATTTCACTAATTTAATCTCCTTTGCATGATTAAGAGAAATGATTGATTAATTTTCTTACTAAATTAACAATCAGATTCTAAGATCAACTTAAATAATAGACTAAATATAGCTTTTGCATTTTACAAGTTATTAACTAAATTAATTATGAAAACATGACTACTAATTACCACTTAAGTTAATATATTTCTAATTCTTAACCTAAGCATCTATAGTTTCTCGTTTCATACTAAACTTCTCCTCTCGATCATTCATTCAATACTAAAATGATAAAGTTTGATCATAATATTACACCCATTCAGTTCAAAAACCACAACAATAAATAAGATAACAAAACAGTATAGTTGATCAAAATAGCTACATTAATTCTTAAGAAAAAGATTTAGCTTATCATAGTATAAAAACAATTCGTCATCTCCATACAGTCTAATCCTACGTTAAATGTAAACAAAAAAAAGTAAAAGTGATAAACAGAACGAATAAACTAAAGATGAACTAATAAGTAACAGAACAATAATAGAGAAAGTAAGTTAACAAACAAAAGATAAATGAGTTCAACATTATCAGAAAAAGATGAAACAAAGATAAGCAAACAAAATGACGACTCTTGGATGCAGAAGTTAGTGGTAGGTTGTTGATTGCAAAATAGTCTACTAATATTATGCTCAAAAATTGAAAATATATGGGTTGTGACTTGTAGCTAAACAAAGAAGATATCAATCCTATAAGGATTATGCTTAGGCACCACTTAATTCAGACCAATCTTTGTTTAAGACCCGAAATTGTTTTATCGAAATACACTGGAAAATTAAATTAAAATTAAATGACTAACAATGAACAATTGATAATACCAAAATGCAGAAAAATGGAATTCAAGATTTTAACAACTAGATATCACTTTTTCCTTATCTTATCTCCCTCCTATTTTATTGATTGAATTGTGTCTCACGTACGATGTCTAAATGTATTAACTACCCTCTCTCAAGGTGTAATTAATTGTCCCTAATCAAATTAACTGAAGATGATTAAGCAATCTCTCAATCTACCAAATCACTCCACCAATTTAACTAGTTATTAAGTTATCCAATGGGTGATCAATTAAATTAACCAAGATCTCTCTTTCAAATAATCAATTAAGGTGATGAATATAGGTTTATAGAATGCCAACTCTCATTGTACGATCTTACACAGATTACCTTACTCAATCTCTTAATCTATTGCAAAGTATAAATGTATTCAACATTCATCAAAGACATCTTTCATTTAAATCAATAAAATAAGAGTTTAACAAGATAGTTTAAAAGTAATCCCTAAAAATAAATCTGCCACTCATGGTTTATATAACATCCCTAACAATTGAATATTCCATCATACAAGGACTAGAAGAGATAAAACAAATAAAAATTAAATAAAAAGAACTTCGCCTCTCTTTTTCGATAATCTGGAAATTTAAAACCTTCCTCACGGTTTCACTCATTTCTTTTAAGTGTTTGATAATTAGTATTTCGCTCAAACTCCTTATAGGAAACTACACTATCATAGGCTTGCTAATACACCAATTCTCCTCTACAATGATTGCATTCATAAATAGATCAAAAGGACTTGCTTAGGGTTGTAATATGGTAAGGGTAAGGTGAGTAAAATAGGTAAAGGGTTTAACACAAGCATTCATAAAGTTAAAAATAGGTAAAAGGGATAGCAAAACATAATTCTAAGATATATAAGTGTAAATATGCTACTACTCTACACTTATTGATGCTACTTAAGTGTTCTTCCTTTTTCTTTTATTTTCTTTATCTTTTCAAGAGATTTTTTTCTTTTTCTTAATACATGGAAGAAACTATGAATAAAATAGCAACTAACTACAATATGATTCAAAAGCAGAAGTATCCTCAACTCATCTAAAAAAAATTTTTGCAACAATCTCTACTAATGCATTACTTAATACTCTACTAAGCTTGTGAATGGTAGGTTAATGGGGTTTTAGGTTTTAAAATATTTTTGTGTTTCTAAGAAACAAATTGGTTAAGGCTCGACGGGGGTAGCAAAGGATAATCAAAGGTAGGTCATTTAAGCCAAGGGTTAATACAAAAAAGGCCTTAATCATCTATATTAAGCATGCATCCGATAGATTCAAACTAATTCAAAGCAAATTCTGAAGGTAATAACCTAAGGAAGCATCACACAACAAAGAAATAAAACAACTATAGATGGAGTCATATAAGCTCAATCCTCACATTGACTCAAACGAAAATTCATTATGCATCTCTACACTACCTCATTGCTCAAATGTCAAATTATGAGTAAGCTTATGAAACCAACCACTTTTCATCAATCAAAATGGTTCACTTTCTACTCAAGTAGCCCAATCCAAGTTCAAGCATGCATTCAATCTCATACAACTAGCATGACAGAATCTCATGACAAAACAAATTAAAGTAACTCAAGTGCGATTCTATTGCTTAACACAAAACAACATAATATACCTCAACATGCATCCTAATTAACAAAATGTAAATAGTGACTAAAACAATGTAATTGACAAAGTAAGTGTCTTCTCCCCATACTTAAAGAACACAGGCAACCACAAAATAAGGAAAAACGACATCAAACCAAACAAAAGACATAAAATTAAAAAAAAAGACATGAAACCAAATAAAAGAAATCAAACCAAACAAAAGACATGAAACCAAATAAAAGACAAAACAACTAACAAAGTAATTGACACAATTTAAAAGTTTAGGATAAGAAGGGCTTCTAGAGATTGTGGTGGTGATGGTGTTGGCGAAAGGGCTTCCAGAGATTGTGGTGGTGACGTTGTTAGCGAAAGGGCTTCAATTATTCCTCTGAATGAATTTGAGGAATTTCTTCTTCATTTGCTGCCGCTCCTTGTGGACTTGTCTCATTTGGTTATCGAGCTCATTAATTTGCAACGTCATTTGCTGATGATTAGAGGCCATTTGGTTAAGGATTTGTTGAAATCTGTCAACCTCTACTAGTGCAGTTGGTTCCTCTTCCATTGCTTCTTCTTGTGGCTCCAGGGCCGTTTAGGATGTCAATGGTTAGGAAGTGGCTACATCCTGGCCCTTCCTATTCTTAACTGCAGTGTGCATCTGAGGATTTTAGAGCTCCATAGAATAGGGCTCTAAAATTTCAGAGCGCCTCAAATAAGATATGTCAAACATATCATATTGAGTTATACTTACACTATCCACATTAAGGTTGTAAAACAAAGCCAAAGAAGTAAGCATGTAAGACATGCCAAAATAAGAGTTCTTATTAACATAACTCACTATTGATCGAAAAATTCGATAAGGAGAATTGATTTTTATTTTTTGATCTACGCACCAAAGGAAGAAAAGTTTTTTAGCTGAGCATTTATACTTTCAGTTTTGTTAAAAACCATTAAGCATATAAATTTATAAAAAGTAAATGCTTGTCATTACGAATTAAAGTGTTTGGTTCACTTCTTTAGTCAAAATTGTCTTCACCCATTAGAATTTTCCAGTAATTATCCATATCGATGTCATCGTGATCATCTAAAATTTTTGTGTTCGTTAAATCAAAAAGTGCACAAAAGACATTATAATCAAGTTTATAAGCATCGCCAGCTATCCTAAACCAGAATACATCCATTTTAGGATTATAGCACAAAGTGTTTAAAAATTTGAAAGTCATCATAGGATAAATTGGCACATCACAACGAATGAACCTACCCTAACCAATGTTCACAGCCAATCGCTCAACTTTACGCCTCACTCGTATAGTTTCTAATAGTTCAAGGTCAAAATATCATCTAGGAGTAATTAATTCTCTATCTCTAAAGTCCCGAAAATGCATACCTTCGTCTTTCGAATAAATTGGGAATGGGGCACAAAAAGTGACCGCCATATCGGGTTTACCTTCACCGGAGACTTGGTGGCACAATTCGTTGGTTGGTCTCTAAGCTGTCATCTTCTTCGGAGTCATTACAACAGAGAAAACTGTAAAAATAAAGAAGAAGAGATGAGTTCATTTTTCTATAGAGAGAAAGAAAAATCTCACCAAATCCTTTGATTCTTGAGTGATTAATGTATAATAAGAACAAAGGATTATAAGATTGATGGAAGAAATGAAGAAAATACCAAGAGTTTAGTGTAAGATGAAGGATTTGAAAAAGTGGGAGAGTAAGTTTTTGTGTTTTTAGAGAGAGAGAGTGTGTTAAAAGTTAAAGAATGAAGAAAGAAGAAGAGAAGAGGGAAACTTAAATTTTCCCTTAGATGGGTCTTCACACGATCGTGGGAATACCCCTCATTTCCACGATCTTGGGTTTTCTCTCCGGAAACTTTTTGGAGAGATTTCCCACGATCGTGGGAATCACACTCATTCCCACGATTGAGGGTTTTCTCTTCAGAAACTTTCTGGAGAGATTTCCCATGATCGTGGGAAACTTATCAATCCCTATAATCATGGGTTGGTGCAATTTTTCCTCTTCTAAACCTTCTTTTAAGCCTAGCATGCATTCTCAACAATCTCGCAACCTACAAACACATCAAAATAATATTACCAACAATAAATTTGAAGAGAACACAAGTTGAAATTCAAACAAAATCCAAATAAATACCAAGAAAATTTAAATCAAACAAATCACAACTAAATAAATCAAACAACAAGTAGATAAAGAAAATCAAAAGAAAGATAAACATACTAAGTTAAAGTCATTAGCTTGACCATTACTCATACATTCATGAAAGAGTGGAACAAAGGAAAGAGATAACTTCGCTTTCTTATGAATATATCCCTCCATAGTATGGCTTGCAATGATGCCCATTGACCTTGAACGCTTCACCCTTGTCATTTTCTAACTCCAAAGCTCCATAGGGAAACACTTGAAGGGTCTCCATCTTGACTTGAGTTTTTTGGGAAATAACTGAAATATTGAATTGAACAAAAGCACCAAGTTTCCACTCTTAAACTCCTTCTTTTTGATGTGGCCATCATGCCACTTCTTAGCCCTTTCTTTTTATAGCTTGGAATTTTCATAAGCATCATATATTAACTCTTCCATCTCATTAAGGTGTAACAATCTCTTTTCTCTTGCTATCTTCCAATCTATGTTCAATTTCCTGATTGCTTAGTAGGCTCTATGCTCCAACTCCAATGGCAAATGGCAAGCCTGGCCATACATAAGTTGATATGGTGTTGTGCCTATAGGAGTTTTGAAAGTTATCCTATAAGCCCACAACGTGTTATCCAGCTTTAAAGTCTAATCTTTTCCTGAATCGCTCACTATCTTCTCCAAAATCTTTTTTAGCTCTCTATTCACCACCTCTACTTGGCCACTGGTTTGGGGGTGGTAAGGGGTATCCAATCTATGATGAACATTATATCTTCTCAGAAGGGTCTCAAATGGTTTGTTCTAAAAATGACTCCCCATATCACTTATAATCACTCTAGGCACCCCAAATTTAGTGAAAATATTCTTAAAGAACTTATGTACCACCTTACCATCATTAATTGGAGTAGCTACTGCCTCAACGCACTTAGATACATAATAAACCCCAAATAATATAAAAGTGTTACCTGATGAGGATGGGATTGGTCCCATGAAGTCTAAGCCCCACATATCGAATATCTCTACCTCTATTATGTTTGAAAGTGGCATCTCCTCCCTCTTTGATATGTTGCCCATTCTTTGACATCTATCATACTTCAGCATAAAATCTGGAGCATCCTAGAATAAGGTTGGTCAATAGAATCCACACTCCAAGATCTAAGCAGCTATCTTGTTAGCTCCATAATGCCCTGCATAAAGTGAGCTATAACATTGTGTTAAAATTTCGGGCATTTTATCTTTAAGGACACACCTGCGAATCACATTGTTAGCACATATCTTATAAAGTACATATTCATCCCAAATATAACGAGAACACTAAAATAAAAGCTACTTAATTTATTGATATGAAAGATCGAAAGGATGAATACCACCTGAGAGGTAGTTTACAATATCTGTAAACCAAGGACAAAATATCTACCATCATGATGGCCTCATTAAGGAAGCTCTCCTCGATTTTTGCTTCTTTTTTATGGGGTCCCCCTTCAAGTCATGAAAGGTGATCTGCTACGACAGTTTTTTCTCCCTTCTTATCTTTAATCTCAATGCTGAACTCTTGGAGCAGAAGCACCCATCGTATAAGCCTAGCCTTGGCATCCTTCTCAGTAAAGAGGTAATATAATGCTGTATGATCTATAAAAACAATAACATGTGAACCTAAAAGATAAGAATGAAATTTTTCACAAGAAAATACCACCGTAAGTAATTCCTTCTCAGTAGTTGTGTAATTCAATTATGCTCTCGTCATCATCTTGCTTACGTAATAGATAGCATACAACCTCTTCTCCTTCTACTAGACAAGTACACAGCCAACAGCATGGTCACTTGCATCACATATAATCTTAAAGGGAAGAAACCAATATGGTGATGTCAAAATTGGTGCTGTTGTGAGTGCCTTCTTTAACGTGTTAAAAGAATCCAAGTAGTCATCATCAAAAACAAAAGGCACATCTTTGAGTAATAAATGATTCAGGGTCTAGTAATAAGGGAAAAATCCTTGATAAATAATCTATAGAACCCTGCATCACCCAGGAAAGCTCAGATACCCTTTATATTAGCGTGAGGTGGTGGCTTTTCAATCACTTATGTCTTAACGTGATCCACTTTAATCACCTTAAATAAAATCTTATGTCCTAATACAATTCCTTCTTGGACCATTAAATGACACTTCTCCCAGTTTAAGACTAGATGAGACTCCTCACATCTTTGAA
>JANQBM010031579.1:0-10877 GCA_025594535.1 Erythroxylum domingense | reverse complement strand
GAGTTTTATGAGCTTCTATCCAACATATAATCACAATGAGGCTTGTTTGGTTCTTTGCTTAGAAATTTATTGGTGGGCGACACTCTTTCTGGACGTTAGGCAACTGTTGGAGTGTTGACTGAGAAGGGCCATCCAAAGACTAGTTCTGCTGGAAAAAGCTATTGCATTTGGAAACTTGGATGTTTAGATGAAAATACTATTTCTGTTTTCTTGTTTGGAGATGCTTATCAACAGAACTGCAAAGGGCACGTTGCAACAGTTTTTGCCCTATTCAATTGTACTGTACGCAAGGACACTCTAGTAGTGATAAATTTAACATTTAGAACTCTATTTCATATGAATTTCTTTAATATTTAGCACTCTATTTTATATCAATTTTTGTAATATTTAAAACTCTATTTCATATCAATTTTTTGTTTTAATAGTTGGGTTATTATACTCTTTCAACTATTCAATTTGTTGATCTAAAGCACTAAAATTAAAAACTAGCAATATTTCGATTAGGCTATTTAAAGTGGGGCAACTGTTGGAGCAAAGTTTAATAAGTGAGTAATATTTGTTAGTTTTTTGTGTATCCATTCTGTTATTATTCATTTTCTTTATTACAATTGATAATGAGAATTATTTAAGTTGTATACTTTTTTCCTGACAATAGTACACTCAATTTTTTAAACTACTTTTTACGTTAAATTATAATGGAGAATATAAAATCATCATATTTAAGTTAAAATTATACTGTATTACAAGTTTACAATTGAGAATAATTTCATGCATCATTAATTTGTAATTTATTTTAATGCAGTAGAAGAAGTTGATACAAATACTTTAGATAAAAGAGTAGTTTATGAATCTTTAAATAGCGTTTGAGAATTTGGAATTTTTGACGATGATGAGATATAAACTTTTTCAGAAATACAATTATTATTATTATTATTATTTTATGTTTTTATATTATACTTATATTTATTTATTATTAATTCATTATATAATAATAGACATTGGTGTTTTATTTCAATAAAATATTTTATATTTACTTTTTATTTATTATATTCCGATTTTATAGCGGTTCACTTCCGATTGAACCTCTAAACCTTAAACCTTTCTTTCGACCGGTTCAATGTCCGGTCCGGTTTTTAAAACATTGCAAATTCCATTCTTTTCATATTAAAATACAACCGCATGCAATTTATTGTGTTTAATAAAAAATATTTACACTTGGATATTTTCAGAACAAAAAAAACATTAGGTTTTATTCCTTATTTTTGACAAATGTAGCACTTAAGAATCTTATCATAATTATATGTGATTTTTTAAAATAAATAAAAATTTATCTATTTCATCATATATAATTATGATAAGATTCCTAAGTGATACATTAATATAAATTTAAGACCTTTTTGAATCACTTTTAAATAAAAATTGCAGGTGGAACAATAAAAGGAAATAATTGGGAATAAAAAACTATTTGTCTAGTTGGACCTAAGTTTGTCTACTTATATTTTTTAAGGCTTTTTGCCTAATAATATTGTTTTAATTTCAAAAAAACTTGTTTGGTTTTGATATTATAACTAAAATAATTAAGGGTCCTTTAAAAACTTCTAAGCTTTTGATATTATCATCTTTTGATCATTCATATAATTCCTAAGATTGAATTTATAGTGATCAAGCAAAAATTCAACAATCAAGAATAAGAGAATAAATTCAACCAAACATATAATTAAAACATGTATTAAATAATTAAAGTATCCATCCTCAGGTACATCTCTAAGCTTAACTAGGATTTTTTGCCATTAAACATAATAAAAATGAATCATTATTAACGTAAGAGAAAGAATTAGAGAAGCTATCACAATCTCCTCCAATCTTTCTTCTAATCCTCCTTTTATGATAAGAAACACTAAAACTGTGAAAATTCAAGTAAAGCGGTTATCAAACACCTTCCAAAAGTCTCCTAGGTTAAACTTAATAATGGTATTTACATATAGGGTTACAAAATAGACCCATAAGTTCCTTAAACTTGTAATTTTTATGCATCCTTTAAAATTATGCATAAGAACCAACACCCATTAGCATCAAGTTCTGGAACATTTATTCATCGCTAGACAGTGTGTAATGTTATAAAACTTTCTATATAAAAGCATGACGAATACAACACTAGTTACATAAACAAAATTGGCACCCATTTTGTTCTACTTTCAACTAGTGTATTACTGACATTTGTCTCTTTCATCAAGTCTTAGACATATTATGTCTTCTCCAAAAACTTTTCTATTTTTTTGACATCTTTGAACTAGACTTGACCTTTGATGCTTTCTACAAAAAATTTTCCCTTCAAGTAAGCTTTTAAATGACTACAATATCTCCTTGATTAGATAAGTATAGAGAAATTTGCACTCAAATTTTTTCTGCTTCAAATCATCACATACAAGACAATGAGCAAAACATATGAAAATATCATATAATCTATATAAAACGTGTTATTAATGATTAAATAATAACTAATTTAATTCCTAATAATAATTAAAATAAGAATTATCAAATTTCTTCCTACTTTACTCATTGTTTATCCTCAATTAATCAATAACAAGTAAAAACCAAACTATTAACCTAGACTCTACTAACTAAAACAAAAACAAAAACAAATCCACAATGTTCTATCACATTTAGCATACGTCATAAATCTTTAAACCCTTAGGTGTTCCTAGTGGAGGAGTTATAGTCTCTTAAGGGTTTAATTAAATGCTACCAAAAACATCAATCTAAATTCATTAGTTTGCTTCATAGTTAACAACACAAAATATACAAAGACAAGTCTCAATCGAATTGTAAAACTTATACTCATGACACTTCTTAAGTAGATCAGTACACAAACAAGACAAAGTAAACATTATTCTACCTTCTTCATCAAGCTCAAATACTTTAATTTTACATGTCCTTTTAAGATATCACTCATTCATATAAGTGTTTGAATTTTTGGTGAGGTGCTCTCATCATCTTCTTATGAAATTGAACTTACCATAAGTTTGAAAATCATATAAACTCCACCATTTAATTAGTTATGTACAAACAATAACAAAAAATTGCAATGGGCCTAAAAGGGATAAATAGAATAATAAAAGAAAGAGAATAGGAGAAACAAAATATTCATAATTAATAAAGTAAGACTAACTGAATTAATAGATATATCTATAAATTACTCTACTAACTCCTCATATTTTTGCAACAATCCTTTTTCCTTCATTCTTTTCAAATATAAGTATCCACAAAAATTAATTTTTGACAATTTTCATTTTTCCTATTCTTTTCCCCTTCTTCCTTTTTTTAATTGGCATAAATTCCACTTTTCACATTACCTTCATTATATATACCACCGATTCCACCACACTTGTTTCTAAGTATACCATGCCTAACAATCATATCAAATTACTAGGAAAAGCTCTATTAATCATGAAATAGGGTAATTACTTGTTTTTCTTTTAGGTCCATGTACAAACAATGAGCAATTTGGATTAAACTCAATCATATGTACCTTTATCATCTTAATGCTTATACATTTCTTACATGTGATCTAAAAAATATGAAATTCAAGTTTTATAAATTTAAAATTAAAAAAGGTATCCATATTCGAAACATATAATTTTGCATAAAGGCCTAATTTCTTACAAAAATAGTTAAATCAAAGTATCATCAACTAACAAATTTGATTTTCTATCATTTTGTTCTATTTTTTATAGAAAATGTATGATGTAGTTATAGCTAGAACTTACAAGTATGTGTCAATCCCATGAGAATTGTGGCTAAACTACCCATTACACACAAACTTAACAAGCTAGATAAACCTTTATTGTTAGATGAATAAAGAAAGTAAAATAAATAATAAAAGCTAAATACCAATGTAAAAGATGAACAAGAATGTACAAAACTATTAATTCACCAGATTTAGGCCAGGTTCCCTCAGGACTTCATTGTATTCACTTTCACCTTTGATTAACAAATTATTTTAGCTTCTTAGACTAGTAAGAGTTCCTAACTTAGATTATATTCTTTATCGTCACATGTATAATCCATAGTCAAAGTTTAATCAACTAAAATCTCTTTTGAATCTCGATTGCCTAAGAATGCTTTAAATCATTCTATGAACTCTCTTAATAGTTTTTACCCTGACCTAGGAAGAACTTGTCCTTCTTTTGAATATCTCACACTCAACTCTCTTTATTCACATTGTAACCTAAACATACCTCTCATCTCTCGAATCTCAATGTATGAATCACTTGTTGAATCTTCCATTTTTTCTCCCTTGATTCATTTAATATAAAAGTATAAGTAAATCACAAGAGAAATTGTAGTTTCATTAGTCAAAGTATGAGTTGAAGTATATCACATCCTAAGTTATACCTACCTAAATCTGTATCCCAATTAGTTTATAATAACATAAAGAACATCAACATAAAAGTAATAAAGAAAACAAGATAAATAGATCATGCTCTTTAATCTTGAAACTTCCAAAGAATTGTTAAAGTCCTCCTCTATCTCCATATAATGGTGAATTATTAATCAAAACCAATGCAAAAAAGCTCCAACTTCTCTTTTAGCCAAGAACTTCTCTTTTATGTCTATTTTCTTTGTTAAAAACATAACACCCTAACTTTTAGTAAGTTATATGGCCTTATACATGGGTCTATGTAGCTAGTCACATACTATATAAAATTCTCTAAAAATTAACAATGCCAACACAAGTATATACAGGACCATGTATGACATTATGTTCTTCATATGTGGGTAACATGAGGGATGTAGAGTGTGTTGGAGAAATAGCTTTTATACATGAAATTCAACATGTGACCATGTACACTATCATGGTTCTTATCTAATTCTTCTAAAATTTGCCACAATTTGATCCAATTTGTTAAGCAATTTTTATATAATAATAATAAAATTCTAAATATCGCAAGTATACAAATTGTATCTTTTAGTATCAAGGGTATCGTTCCCATGAGGACTATAGACACCTAAATAATTTGAATCAAACTTTATCTAAGGTACTAAGAATTTAATTGAAATAAAATAAATAACATAAATCAAAACAAATAAACAAATAAAAAATTGAGCTACCAATATAACTGAGATTGATCAAAGTTGAATACTTAGGAACTATTTTATCCATATATTTCCCTTAATCTTGTTAATTCAATTAATTTTTTTATCCAAGATTTCCTAAGGTTTTGATTTTTCTCTCTAAAGATCTAATCAAGTAACCCTAATTGAATTTGATATTTATATAATTGTAATATCTTGATTCACAAAACTATTCCTAACTTATTCAATTAAATCTGAAGCAATCATATAGATAATTAATTTCACAATTAAGATCTCTCTTCAATTGTTCATTAATCTAATAATTGTGGGTCTATTAAGTTGCCAACTCTCATTGTACACCTTAACACTAATGACTTGTCTCACTCTCTTGATTTATTATCAAGTATATGCACGACAATTATCACAAACATTCATTAATGTATTGAATTCAACAATAATTAAGGTTCACAAACTAATTCTAGAATTATTCCTAATCTAGATTTAGAAATCTATAAAAATGTTATTTTTCATGGAAATTAAATTACATATCAAGGACAATGAAGAAAATAAAGGGAAAAGAGTAAAGATTTATTGAGTCATGATCTAGAATGCTGGAATTTCTTTGAAGCCCTTTGTTCATCTCTCCTCTATGATCTACTTTAATGTAGTGGTTGGTTAGTTTTCTTTTGTGTTTTTATTTTCCGTAAATAGTTTTTAAGGCTTCTAGGTTCTCTTTTAGGGTTTTCCACTTAGTTTGGTTTCAAAAATTGCCCCAAAATGTCAAAAGTACAAAAGAACTCGCAAACTGAAAAAGTTTAAATTTGTTGGAATTTGTTGTTTGTCATCGTTTGGCACAATCGTGCCATGCCTTATTTCATGCTTCAAATTCTTCATCTTTTCTTCAGTTTCATGTTTCCCTTCACTCACAAACACATCAAACACCTTTTGAAACATAAAATTAAGATCAAAATTTTTTTATCTAAACTAAACAAACACTTAGATTATATACAAACACTAATAATAACACAATTCTAAACCTATACACATGATAATCATTTAAGATATACTTAAAAGCACACTTAAACACCTAGGAAAACATAATATAATCTACACCTATCAACATTCATATACTTAAACTTTTGCTTTTCCTCAAGAAAAACTAGAAACATAAACACAAACAAAACACAAAAAACATATAATCATACAATCATGTAACAATACAATGATAGTACAATGGCATCAAATCTTATAGAATGAACTTAACCTCAAAAATTAGTCACTCAAAAAGTGCCAACATAATAACTTATTCCTTTCATGTTTAAGTTCTTTGATTTGAATATGCATATCAATCAAAATATTAACACCCTATTCATACACCTATGACACTTGTAAGCATGCATTCATTATTATTGACCAATCAAAAAGGAAACTATCACTAAGTAACTTTCATGAAAATTCTTACTATTTTTAAAATATCAGTAGGTTTTATTTATTGTAAGTACCATTTTTTATATTTTCTTTAATGATAGTTTAGTCTTTTGATGCAAATGCAGACACCTTGTTATGAATGTCCCCCAGTTACTCAACTAGGTTACGTTTTTTATTTAACTTGGTTGGAGTGTTATTCTAGACTTTTTACGCGGAGACAAACATTTTGTTGTGAATGCTCTCAGTTACTCAACTATATGACAACTATCAACTGGCTACTTGACAATGCGTGTCGAGTGCACCACAAAATTTACCTAATTTTGCACACTAAAAATTTGTAACTGTGGTGAGTTGGGATCGTATCCACAAAGAATGTACATTTAATTGAAAAATTAATGTTAAGGCAATAAAAGACGAATTTTGGGTTGATGTAATTTACAAAACAAAGTAAAATTATAGTGAGTTCTGTTAATTTTAATTTTTCTTATATTATGTTTAATTAAAACAAGTTCTTTAATTAAACCTAACTACTGAATAACTTATAACAAGCTCTCTAGATTTAATTAGGCAACGACATTACAAAATGGAAAACAAACCAACATAGGTAGTAACCACAAAAGTTTGGGTTATCTAACTGATAGGTGCTTAATTGATTATTTAATTATTTCATAACACCTAGTGATTAAGGACAATAAATTGCTTAAGATGCTCACTTTGACTTGTATGTAATTTTAGACAAAATTCGGAAGCAGAGAAGTTGAAATGAGTTCAAAGCATGATATTTGGGCTATTTTATGAAGATTAATTTTCACTTATCTTCATGGAGCAATAAGAAGAAAATTAGAGCAACAAGAAAACAAATTTAGCCCAAAAGAAGTGGAACCATAGTAGCCAGAAAAATAAGGTGGATAAAGAAAAATTTCATAATGACATTGGAAGCATGAGAAAAATGCTAGCAACATAGGAAGCACCAAAATGCTAGCTGATGGGAGATAAAACGCAGCTCACGTGTACGTTGCATGCAGTGCATAAGTAGGAGCAAAACAACATGCAGTAGCTAGCAACACGAAGCACGGATGGATAAAACATAAGCATTGGACAAAGGCCAAAAACACACAACATGAAGATAGGAATGATGCAGCATAGAAGTGAGGGACTAAGACGACGACGCACAGTTGGGAAGGAGCACCAAAACGCAAGCACAGTAGGAGTAAACATAGCCATTAACTAAAGGGATATTAGTGTGAAATGTGAAGTGTGAACAATGTAGTGGACTAAGAAATAATTCAAGAAAAGAGAATATAACAGTAACGGCGGAGGATAGTTGAAGGTGGTTTTAGGTTGGGAGAATTTTCATGGGGACTGAAGCATTTTTTTGAGAGACCCATATAGGTTAAACATTCCGACATGGTTTGAAGGTGACATCGACACCGACGACCTGGGTTAAGCATTCTTTTCATATTTTTGTTATTTCTTTTTCTCTTATTGAATTGATTATGTTATCCTAGGCATATGGATTTGGGTTTTGTGTATGAGTGATCATGTCAATGCTATTGTTCGATTATTTGTGTATGAACCCAATGAGATTTGTAAAAAGATGATTTTAATGTGTTTATTGAATCGTTTATTTGTAAACTCATTGCTAAAATTTTGATATAATCCGTAATTGTTATATTGAAATTCATTTGTAGCGACTAATGATTTGTAATCATTAAGAATAACATGACCTAGGTTTAATGGCGCATTGTATGTCATTGTTTCCTTCATTAATTGGTTTTCCTAATTCGTAATGCTACTGCCTAATTAAATCTAGAAATCGTATCCTAAGTTATTCGGTGGTTAGGTTTAATTAACGCTCATATCTTTATTAAATGCTACCTAAGGGAAAACTCAGGTTAATTATTAACCCACGATTAATAGTTTTTAGTAGAGATTTAAGAACAATAAATAAAGGAAATATGTTTAATTAGGATGTAGGCTGAGATTGAACCAAAGAACTGGGTCCTTACCGAATTCCCCACTTTTATAATTTTTCATATGTTTTCTTTAATTTGTTTTCATTAGATTCATTTTATTTTATTTTCTTATTCTTAAAAACCAAAAACCGCCCAAAACATAAACATCAATTAATTTCATTTCATAAACTTTGCACACACTCTCTGTGTGATTGAGCTAGATTCACCACTGCTACAGTAGTAGTCTAGTTTTTATTTTAACCAGCGTTACGACGTGCTGTCACTAACTTAAATTACGTTGTTCCTAATGATTCAACATCATTAATAGCTATAAAAAAATCTAAAACATAATGATTACAAATTATATTGAAGATTCTAGAAATTGGTTTGCAACAAAACAATCCAACAAACGCCTTCAAATCATCTTTACCATGCCTAAGTCAATAAACATAGAACAATGATAACAATCCATAAAGAGAGAGATTCAACATTAAAAAATGAAAAGATATGCTTAACCGTGACTGGGAGTCATTTTACCTTTGAATTGGGGTCGAGAAATTCAACCCTCCATTGATGTCTCAAAGGAGTAAGTTTTTCTATGGAACGAAATCCCAAAATGATGTCTGCCCTATTTTGATGGAAAAAATGTTCTATACAAACAAGGTTTTTTAAGACAGTTGTCTAAAAAGTCATGGTCATGCACTTTTGAGTCACGGTTGTGACTTTTAGATCACGATCACGCACTTTAGGTCATGACTGTGACTTTTAAGTCACTACCATGACTCCTTGATGCATGGTCGTGACTAATGATGCCCAATGAAGTTCACGGCCATGCACTTTGGTGCATAGGTGTGACCTCTGCACTGCATTATATACTCTTCATTTTATGGGATTTTCTTGTCTCCTCTTCGCTCTAATCCTTCTCCTTCTTATTCCATGAAGAAAATTGAGTGTGAATCTCAAGAAAACAACTAAAAGATTGTACTTTTAACTCACTTTAGCTATTATGCTTCCAAATTATACTTAAAACCAAATATAAACTAAAGTGGATATCTTAAGCATTTTAAAGCATTAATCATTAAGTGTCTTAGATTAAATGTATCAACAATTAAGCACATGTCACTACTAGCTCTATCCATGACCTAATTTTCTTAAAAAGGGCCAGTAGAATAGGAATTTAAATTTTTTTAATTTTTTAACTTGTAATTTTTAGCCTATCTTATTTCTTCTTAGTCAATTGTTCTCATAAAAGGGTACTAATGATGCTAACCAATTTAATTGACTATAATTATAAATGTGTATAAACAAATTTCCTAAAAGTGAAAGAATAAATGTCATATCCTAATTAACATACTTATTCATCCTAAAAGAAACTTAAAACATAAAATTCATAAGTTACTATGCCTTTACAATTTCAATAGTTATGTTTAATGTTGTGTTGGACCTGTTTTGTTGTTTTGTTCTGATGGACCATCAATAGTTATGGCATTATGTTTCAGCTTTCTGTTTAATGGTAATTACTTGTTTGTGTTTCTGTCATCATGTCTTCGCCGGCTAAGTAAGTAACCCTCGAACTAATCTTCCCAGAGTCATTTATATTTCTTATGTTTATGTTTGGAAAATATTTAGCTGTCTCGGTTAAGTTCCTTTTGAGTAGTTTGAAAGACCTCAGGTTCTTGTTCGAACCCATGTTCTTATTTATGTTATGCTTCTTCTTCTTCCTATAACTAGATAGAGCTGTGTGTCGCTTTCTAGCTTTGCTTCTCTCTTCCCCTTTGTTTTTTTTTTTTTTGCGATTTTGGAACCAATATCAACGCCACTGTGCTTCCGTCACCGACGCCACTGTCATTCACTACCAGCGGGTGTCCCACGATCATCGACCCAGGTATGTGTTTACCCATTTCCCACCTGCTCTCTGTGGCCCTTTAAGTGAGAATACCCTCACTGGTGGATCCCGACCGTGTGTGGAGGTAAGGGTGGCAACTCCTATCAACCTTGTATTTGCTTTTGTTTTCACGTTCCGTGCGGTTATCTTTTTTTTCTTTCTCTATTAGCTTGTAGTGTTTGTTAAATTATCTTTCCTATGACGTCTGTGTGGTATGAAGCTCATGGTTTAGATTTCTGTTGAGGTTACAACCAGGGTCAAATACATTCTTCTTTTTTCTCGTTTTTTTTTCTGAAATTTTCTCTCGAATATCTTCTACAAACATGGACTAGGTGTTTTGATGTACTGAATCAGATAACTCGGGAACGTTGTATAGGACGCTAGTTCTGGCACTACTCTAGTTCATCGCGTATTCGATATCTCCGTTAGCTTTTTCGAGCCCCCTGAAAAGTTTGCTACTGCCAAAAAAGAACCATCAGTCTTTTCCTGTTGCTTCCCGTTATTACCCCGCTCATTTTGACTTACACGACTTC
>JANQBM010031572.1:0-10878 GCA_025594535.1 Erythroxylum domingense | reverse complement strand
TCCAGGAGCTTAAAAACATGAAAAGCAAATGAAGAGTGGGCTTCCTTTGACAAGTGTCCCACTAACTTGACAAAAAAGACAAATTACAAAAAAAAGAAGGGTTTTTACATGAATAGGAGCTTGGACCATTAATATTTATTCATCACATAATGAATAGGAGAGTGGTGACTGTGAGGAGAAGTACTACGAGAGAGGAGCAGGGGGATTAGTTTTTATTTTTCGTTTCTTTTCGATAGTTGTCGTCTTTCTTCTTTAGTTTCCATAGGGTTTTTTTAGTTTTCTTAGTTTTTCCTCTTCTTTAATTTTCCGCACTATTATTTCTTGTTTTAGTCTTTAAATACTTGTTATCTTTGATGTATTTTGTTTGAATATTTTTATTGAATCTTAGTTATTAATATTTATTAATGAAATGCTTTATTTTGGTTAATTTGAGTGTTGTTCTTAATTTTCCATCTTTTAGTTTGTTAATTTCTTGTGTTTTATTTAATTTTTGAGCCTTTTATTTTAGTTATTTTATTGTGTTATTAGTTTGTTTAAAATTTGTTTTTAATTATTTTAGTTATGTTTAGCTAGTTTAGTCTTGGGTTGGAAGTTAATGATGGAATTTTAGCTTAAAAATTGTGAAAATTGACTTAGAATTAATTAAGTTTTGTGATTTAGGTTAGGATTGAATTGGAATTCCGAGAAAATATCATGAATTAGGAATTAAGACTTAGGATTAGCTACGCTAGGTGTAATTCTTACTTTAATTGTTAGGATTGAGCTATGTGATACGTAATTGTCCTTGGTGATTCCTACAAGTGGCAATAAGCTAGTTATATTTGTTAGGATACTTAACCAACTAGTCTAGGATTCCAATTTTCTAGGTTACATAGTCCGAGCTGGTGTGATTATGGCTTAGGTCAGTCGTTCCCTAGTATGTTAAATGCTGCTAAGTCGTTAAATCTAGAGAGCTTATTCTAGGTTGTCTTGTGGTTAGGGGTAGGTTTTCCATCGTATAGGACCTATCTAAAATTGGAGGAACTAAGGATTTGAGAGCTTGTTCAAACCTATAGGGTAGAATCATAGACCAATCTCAATTTATCTATTTCGAGGATCAATTATAAGTCTAAAATCCCAGATTTATCTTCCGCCCAACTTTTCGTATTTGTTATTTGTTTCTTGTTTGTTTCCTTATTTGTCATTAGTTTTCTTGTTTATTTATTTTTAATGTCTCTCAAATTTAGGTTTTCTTATTTTTTCCTTTTAGCTAGCGTTAGAATAGCTTTAGCGCACCCTAGCTTCCTGTGGGATCGACCTTGACTTACCCTGCTATAAAGTAGTTAGGTTAGTTAGGAAATTTTATTATTTGAGAGTTCGCGATGACTCATCAATTTTGGCACCGTTGTCAGGGAGTTGGCGTTTGTATTTTAGCTTTTTCTAGTGTTGTTTTTTTTGTTTTTGGTTACCCTATCTTCTGTTTGTTTTGGTTTCACAGTTTTTTCTGATTTTTTGATCTTTTAATGGCATGGCTCATTATTAGTATGCTTTTGATTATGATTTTTCATATTATCTTTATTATGATGATGAGTTTCCATCTATTGCTACTTCCATGTTTGAGCATCAAGTGGCATATTTCACAACTTTAGCAGCGTAAGCATCGAGCGATGACCAACAAGTTAAGGTATGTGAAGTTTGCTCATTTTCGGGTTATGCTTTTTGTACGTGTCCAGTTTTATAGGATACACAGTATAAGTTAGCTTCTCTACTAAGCTACTATCAAGAGCAATTCCACTTCCAGCCAGAGCCTCCACCTCCACCATCACCACCAAAAACTGATGAGATGTCTTTTGAGGAGATCATAATGATTTTGGTGACGAGCACTCTTTAATTCTAGTAGGAAACGATGAGTAGCTTGAAGACCTTAGAAGATCAATTGAGCCACTTAGCGGATGTGATAGGGAGCATAGAAGCCTAAGTGTCTACAAGTGTTCTTAGCCAACAGGAAAGTGATGCTGAGGAGTTGTGCATTTCTTTAGGGAGTGGAGAACATTTGGAAAACCCAGAAGTAATAAAGGATGAGCAAGCGAAGTTAAGAGAGGAAGAGGTTATAGCTCGAGAAAAGATGGAGAGTGCGTAGCTTCCTAAGGTAAGTGATCCAGTTCCTGTTATTGCTAACCAAATTTCATTTCTTTTTCCTAGTTATTTGCAGGAGCAAGAAGAAGAAGAAGAGAAGAAGAAAGAGGAATAGTCGTAAGAAGTGTAGTTTTTAGGAGAGCTATGGGAGAGTAAGCTGAAGATCGAAGGTGGCAAGTAGGATGTCGAGTCTCCACACCTATTGGCAATACTCTTACAAAGACCATCCTGGTGTGAGAAGGGTGATGCCTGAAAAGAAAAGTGGACATTAAAGTATGATGGCGAAATGATGAAGTTCCACTCCTCAGAAGCCTCAATGCATTGTGCTAGTAAGGAGCCTACTTTAAAGGAAGGTGCTCCAGGCTCCTCACAGAGTTTGAGCATGCTTCCTGTTAGGCTCAAGCATCCATTTGAAAATGGATGATGTGCATATGCCGAGGGTTAAGCTTATGACCTAAAATAAGTGCTTGATGGGAGCACCCCACCCGTATCCTTTTGTTTTTATTTTTGTTTTTCTCTTTTGTACATATTTGTTGGTTGGTTTGCTTTGAGTGTTTATTTGCTTTTTGTGTGTTTTGGTTGTAGGTGGAAGATGGGTTGCTATTCTTCAAGAGGGAAGCTGCTATTTCTTTGCTTTTAGGATTCATATGGCCTCTCGAGGGGAGTATTCTTGTTTTCATTCCTTTGTTTTTTTATTGATTTTAAGATATTGGGGACAACGACCAATTTAAGTGTGGTGGTGGGGCTAGTTTTATAATTTTTACACTTGAATTATGATGAATGATGAATGTTGAATCACAAAATTCTGCCATAATAGTTAGACTGAGAATTGAGTTATATGCTTGAATTTAGATTAGGCATCTTGAGAGGAAGGTGCATCATGTGAATTGATTGAAGTAGTTGGTTATATAGACTCAGTCTATAATTTGATACTTGAGTGATTAGGTAATGTATAAAATTTTGATGGATTTTCATATAAGAACATGTGAGGTTTTGATCCTATATGACTACATTTCATAGTCATTCTATTTCTTTGTTGTATGTGATGCTCCCCTAGGAAGATTACCTTCAGAACTTGCATTGAACCAGTTTGAAACTACTAGTTGCATGGTTTATGGAAATGATTAAGGCCTTCTTTATTTTGAACCCTTGGCTTAAATAACCCACTAACTCATTTTTCCTTTGCCAACTCCTTTGAGCCTTTAATCTTGTTTGTTTTTGAATTAATCACCTTACATTGAAACTTAGATACCCACTAGCCTTACCCTGTCACAAGTTTAATGAAGTACTAAGTAAGCATGTAATTTTTATAATTTAGGGACTTTTGTTTTGTATTGTATTTTGAGATATTTTTAGAGGTATTTTTACTCATGTTTTGTTGATATATGCTACTATTGTTTCCTATTATTTTTAGTTTTATTCAAGTAAAAACAAAAAAACAAAAAAAAGAAAACAAAAAAAGAAAACAAAATCAAAAACAAAAAGATAAAAAGAAAAAAATTAAAAAGAAAAAGAATAAAACATAGTAACATTAGTTAATGACGAGTAGTTGTAGTCCATTGTATTCATATGTTTATCTCAGAATTTGTAGTTGGTTGTCCCTTTTACTTAGTACTTTATGAATACTTGTGAGTAACCCTTTGACCATTATACCTTACCTTAACCCAAACCCCATTACAACCCAAGTAAAAGCCCTTTTGATCTATGATAACATGTATTCTATGTAGAGGAAAATTGGTGTATTTACAAGCCAATAGTAGTGTAGTCTCTTAGAGGGAGTCTTGAGTGAAACACCGACCCATCATATACTTGAAGGATATGAGAGAACACTATGACAAAAGTTCATCTTAATTTTATGCTTACCTTTGATCAATGGTGTCTTCATTTGACTTTGTTTATGTGCACTAATGAAGAAATTATGATATATGTAGTAGCTTGATGCTTGAGTTTGCCGAAGTCTGAAGGATTGCATATACTTGATTTCTTTTGAAAACGAATTGATAAAATATTTTGATTGTGTTTAAATTGCCTGAGGACAAGCAATAGTTCAAGTGTGGGGGTATTTGATATGATTGAATTATCTTATATTTTCTTATGTATTTTGATGTGATTTCAATCTTATTTTCAAGATAAAATGTTTAATTTGTGTTCAATTTGTGTTGACTGCTAGGTTGGATATGTTGATATATATTTGAGACCAAAAAGACAAGATTCTAAAGCAAATTGGAGCACAAATGTTTAACAAGGAAAAGGCACAAAATAAAAAGTGATTATAGCTTGTTGGTGGTGGCATAAAACAAAAATGAAGACAACAACATTTAAGCTTGGAGCGTTCCTTAATTTGTTGACAAGTGGTGAGCTTAAAGCATAAATGAGTGAAGAAGCTTTCTTTTCTAGGAGCATTATTTGGCCAAGCAAGAGAAAGGACAACTTTCTTGATAGTTTGAAATGGCAACACAAAGCTTGCTTGGAGAGCTTTTAAAAGAGAAACAAAAATGACTTGGAATGGAGCTTGAAACAACAATAATTTAAAGAGTGGAGAGGAGCTTCCTTTTAATGATGGACATGTTTCCAAGCTCTCTCAAGACATGAGAAGACAAAAATCACAAAAGACAGAAAAAAGGCCTTCCAGAAGCTTAAAAACATGAAAAGCAAATGAAAAGTGGGCTTCCTTTGACAAGTGTCCCACTAACTTGACAAGAAAAGACAAATTACAAAGGAAAGAAGGGTTTTTGTATGAACAGGAGCTTGGGCCATTAATATCTATTCATCACATAATGAATAGGAGAGTGGCGGCAGTGAGGAGAATAGCTGCGAGATAGGAGTAGGGGGATTAGCTTTTATTTTTCATTTCTTTTCTATAGTTGCCGTCTTTTTTCTTTAGTTTCTGTAGGGTTTTGTTTAGTTTTCTTAGTTTTTCCTCCTCTTTAATTTTCTGCACTATTATTTCATGTTTTAGTCTTTAAATAATTGTTATCTTTGATGTATTTTATTCAAATATTTTTATTGAATCTTAGTTATTGATATTTGTTAATGAAATGCTTTATTTTGGTTAATTTGAGTGTTGTTCTTAATTTTCCAGCCTTTAGTATGTTAATTTCTTGTGTTTTATTTAATGTTTTAGCCCTTTATTTTAGTTCTTTTATTATGTTATTAGTTTGTTTAAAATTTGTTTTAATTATTTTAGTTATGTTTAGCTAGTTCAGTCTTGGGTTCGAAGGTAATGATGGAATTTTAGCTTAATAATTGTAAGAATTGACTTGGAATTAATTGGGTTTTGTGATTTAGGCTAGGATTGAATTCGAATTCTGAGAAAATATCATGAATTAGGAATTAAGACTTAGGATTAGCTACCCTAGGTGTAATTCTTAGTTCAATTGCTAGGATTGAGACATATGATACGTAATTGTCCTTGGCGATTTCCACAAGTAGCAATAAGCTTGTCGAATTTGTTAGGATACATAACCAACTAGTCTAGGATTCCAATTTTCTAGGTTACATAGTCCGAGCTTGTGTGATTATGACTTAGGTTAGTCATTCCTTAGTGTGTTAAATGCTACTGCGTCGTTAAATCTAGAGAACTTATTCTAGGTTATCTTGTGGTTAGCGGTAGGTTTTCTATCGTATAGGACCTATCTAAAATTGAAGGAACTGAAGGTTTGAGATCTTGTTCAAACCTATAAGGTAGCATCGTAGACCAATCTCAATTTATCTATTTCGAGGATTAATTATAAGTCCAAAATCTTGGATTTATCATTCGCCCAGCTTTTTGTGTTTGTTATTTGTTATTTGTTTATTTAGTTTTAATGTCTCTTAAATTCAGGTTTTCTTATTGTTTTCCTTTTAGAAAACATTAGAATAGCTTTAGCGATCCCCAGCTCCCTGTGGGATCGACCCTAACTTGCCCTGTTATATAGTAGTTAGGTTAGTTAGGAAATTTTATTATTTGAGAGTTTGCGACGACTCATCAGGATCCTACTATCTTATGCCTCTCTAACCCTTGAATATCATAGAGGGAACTCCACTAATGAGAATGCTAAAGGAAACTAAAGTTACGCAAGCTTTAATACATTTAAAAAAGGTACCTGGGAAACCAAAAACCTTCAAAACTTGAAAAAGAAAAAGTCTAGTCAACATATTCAAAAGCTTTGTTAAAGGATACCTTAATGGTGTAATTCATAAGAGTATTTCTTCTAGTATAACCCTTTAGGAGCTCTTGAGTCAATAAGATGTTGTTCCCAATACTTCTTTCTTTTTTGAAAGCAGTTTGATTCTTACTAATAATATATCCAATGTCCTTCTTCTGTTTGTTAGCTAGTAGCTTGACGATAATTTTATAAAATAAATTGGTATAAGAGATATGTCTATAATCACAGAAGGTAAAAGGGATGGTAGTTTTGGGGATAAGGCATAAGAAGTTTTGGCTAAATACCTTTAAAAGAAAACCTTTGTTTAAAAATTCATATACAACATCTCTGATTAATTGCTCTATCAATGGCCATAATTTCTGAAGAAAGAGGCCATTAAGACCATCAGGGCCTAAGGTTTTCATTCCTTTCATCTAAAATAAAACTTCCTCTATCTCCTTGTCATCAACTAGTTTAATGAGCTTTAAAAAACTTAATTGGAGATTCTATTGGTTATGAAGGATTGTAGAAGTTATATAGAAGAGGTAGATGTTTGAGAAGTTCCAATATAGAGCTTATAGAATTCAACAGCTTCTTTAAGAATATCCTTTTGATCATTTAAAACTTTACCCTTCTTGCCCTTAATAGGATATATTTTGTTGATATTTCTCCTTTCCATTATATAATTGAAGAAAAACTTCGTAAATCTATCCCCATATTTAATCCAGGTGAACCTAGCTCTTTGTTGGATTAGGGAAGAGTGTATTTTTGTAGATTGCATATAATCTTTTAGATCTGCCCTCTCCCTGTCAATAAGAGAATGATTGTTAGGAGATAAAAATATCCATAATTTAGAAGTTACTAGTTTGTCCTTGGCTGTGTCCACTATAATTTGTGTATCAGAAACCTTATGAGTGTTAAGCCTTTTCAGAGCAATCTTATGATCTAAAAAAAGGGGATCCATAAAGTTTCCTTTAATTTCAGGAAAATTTATTAACCAAGCATAATTAATCAAAACCATGTCTAGCATTTTTCTAATAAACCAATTACTTCTTTGTTTGTTATTACATATGAACTGGTACCCATCTTGTTTTAAGTCTATAATTCCTAACTGATCCAAACATGCTTTGGAATCTCTATTATAATTTTTAAGACTACAATGTCCCTTAGCCTTTGATCTATAAAATGTAGAGTTAAAGTCCACACCAATGATCCAAGGCCCCGAAAAGGTAATATGAAGCCTTGGTAAATTCGACCACAAGGTTGATCTTTGAATAGATAAATTGATGCTATAGACAAAAGTGGAAAAGATAGTAATTCTTTTTAAGAGAAAGTGGAACTTAAAATGCATAAGCTGATCATATGTAAATAATTCCTCCACATCCTCAAATTTAGGATAAAAAAGTACAATAATTCTGCCATTGACCTCAAATTGATGATTGGATATAATTTACCAATGGGAACCTAGTCTCCTCAACTTATTCAAATTATCTAGCTTGATCTTTGTTTCTATAAGAACTAAAAAATGAGGCTTTGTCCTCATACAAAATCCTTTAAAGTATTAAGCTTGTTATGGCAATTCAGTCCATGGATATTCAAGGCTACTATTAACATGATAGTTTATTCTTACCTTTCGAGCCCTTTTTCTAACTTTATATTTTTGTATTAACTACTTTCCGCAAAAGTGGTCCTCATCGAGAGGTTTATCCAACAATTCAACTACATCATATGGTTTTAAGGAGACATCCAACTGTATTACATATGGACTATTATCACTCAAGATGACTTTAGCTAGTACACTTTTGTTTGTTAAGGACTCTCTAAAGTACTTTTAACATTTCCACTATTATCTTTAGACAGGCTAGACTCCATAGAAACTGGGATTATTTTGATTAGGTTAACATTTGGAAGAATTGAATAATTATTTTCTAGATCTATGAGTTCTGCATAATCACCTCTTTTGAATACTTTCCTTGTTGGGCTCCAAATGTTTCCTTACATTCTAGGGGAGCTCTTCCCATGGTAAGAAACCATCACATTGACCTAAAATAAGTTATGTTCTACAAGTAGTCTTATAATAGGTATGATATCCGAAAAATCTTGTATGAGATCTATACTAATATAGATTTTAGCATAGCCAACCCTCTTCCTTTTTACTGTATTTTCATCTATGCATAAATGGTTTCCTATGCAACTAGCTAGAAAACTAAGACCTTAACTAGTATAATATTCCAAAGGTATATTATGTATGTTGATCTAGAAGAGAATATTATGGAATTTGAAATTATTTAATTTGATACAAAGTTTCCAATTTTTAAAATAAAGGAGAATAAACAATGTGCTAAGGAACATCTTTTACTATCTTGTTTACCTTTTCACAAGATGAAAAATTGAAAAGAATCAAGTTATCTTCCAGTAATAATAACTCATTGAGACCTTTGCTTTTCTACTAACTAAATGTCAATTTGTGAATGATAAGCAATGACGGCCTTCGGTCCATGAAGAAACCCACTAAGGTGGCTTGTCAATTGCGGGCTCCAACTTGAAAAATCTCCAAGTTCAAGACTGTGGCTTAGGCAGGTAGTATTAGAGAGTGAGCTCAGGTTGATCTCCAATAACTTATTTCCAACTTCTATTTGAAGAGGAGCCAATATCTTTAATAGCTGGGAGATATGTAGAAGTGGAGGTTTTTGGTTTAGGTAGGGAAGGATTTTAGGAGGGTAAAGAGGGAAACCATCTAAAGGTGTAGATGTATAGCTAGAAATATAACAAAATGGGATAGAAAAATTTTGGCAACGTGAAAAACATATTTAACAAATGCTTAATGGAGAAAAGTGAGAAGGAAAGTGGCTGAAAAGTACTAAAATTCCCTTCAACCGCATCGGGCTTATGACAACCGCCACATACCAGGGCTAAGGACACTAACGGTGTCCTTAAACCAACTATGCAAGGCTAACTGAATGTCTTTCCCTTTTTATTTTATTTAAAAAAAATTTGGGCAGCATAACGACTGTATTTTAAAAATCCCAAAACCTACAATCAACTTTAAATACACTTCTATATTCACACCAAAAATTTTACGACAACTGCAGGACTTTAAAGTCCACTCAAAGTAACCTCAACAACAGTATCGAAGTTCATACATTAGGTCTTTTATAATGATAAAACAATCAAGAGTCAAATTTATGAAATTGCAAAGCATATTTACATAACCAACCTAAAGAAGACAGTTCATGAGCCACTATGTGACAAAATTACAAAAGAGAGACTAATGACTACCTACGTGCGATAATGTCCCGAAAACGTCAAAAGACCGTACAATCCTCACAGAGTTTCAAGCTCACTATATTAACATGCATGATTGGAAAGTGGAGAGGGTGAGTACATTATGTACTCAGTGAGAAGAAAAAACATATATCACTCATAGAACTCGATACACACCAAGACAGTATAAATAACCTACAAAGTGAACATACATCATATAAAATCACATAGGCCTAGCCTATGACTCATCGTACACTGGTTAGGAACCATATAGGCCTAGCCTATTAATCATTCATCCGGTGAACATAGGTTCTAGTTCTAGTACACAAAATCATAAAAATATAACATGTATAATTTAATTATTGTCAGAAAGAAAATAATCAGGATAAGCCAAAATAATCATGTGTGTCAACACAAGTTGACCAAACTAGCGCGCACACCCACTGATCCTTGGTGTTGGCTCGACTTCATTCATGGTGAGTCAGGACTACAGTCGACAAGAGCATCTTGACCTTAGGTGATGACCTCGTCGGTGTCCAGACCCTAGGTTTGAAATCACCTGCGAGTCCCATAGAAAGGTGTCGATACGGGGACCCAACTTTTATATATCAGCGTCAATGGTACGGAGGTCACTTAATCAATTGTGCCTAGCGCACGATTGGCCAATCATTACCTCACCAATCACAAAACAAATCATATTCAAATTTTAAGTATAAAATCAAGTAAGGCATTGGTCCAACAGATGAAATGAAACCTTGTGATGGATCTAAGCCAAAAAGGACACATATAAACGGCATATAAGGCTCAATCATGCATATGTAAATTTTAAAACATTATTTCATGCAATAAGCATCATCTTTTGCACTCAACGTACAAAATGTTATTCAAAACTATATTGTTTCTTAAATACATAGGCATATTAGCATCCATTTGAATTTCAATTCTACCCTACACTAGAATTCATATACAATTCATTCAGCACGTCTTAGGATGTTCCAATTCTATTTGAGAAATATGGTTTCCCCAACTAACCTGAAAAGAAGGTATACACTCTCTTAACTTCAACAATTCTCGGTACAAGCTCCCAAGCCTTTATACATAAAAAGACATACGATGAAAATTTACTACTTAAATATAAAATTCATAATTATACACTATCACGTAAGTGTATAAAACACAATATCACTCCCTTTAAGTTATAGAACTCAACCATTAAATTTCTCACATGGTTAATTCCTTACTATTCACATTAGCTTTTCTTTTGCATTTTCTAAGGAATTTAATGCTTTTAATATAATACTTACTCATTTCAAAACATAATTAAGCACATCTTTATCCAAGCACATTAGGCCATTTCTCGTCAATCCAAGCA
>JANQBM010031526.1:0-10880 GCA_025594535.1 Erythroxylum domingense | reverse complement strand
AGGAATCACTGACAATATATACGAAGTTGAAGCATTATCTGACACTGAATCGCATCAACTTTTCGTGAGGAATGCCTACCCTTCGCAAGATCATGTCCCATTATTAGATTCGTTTGTTAATTATGCCAGAGGTAACCCTTTAGCTATCAAAGTTTTGGGCTCCTATGTTCGTGGAAACGGGGTGGAGGTATGGAAAGAAGCATTGAATAAATTATCAAAATGCCCCAACCAGGACATCCTTAAGGTGCTGAAACTTAGTTATGATGGATTAGATAGAGAAGAGAAGGCTATCTTTCTTCATATTGCATGTTTCTTTAAAGGTGAGAAATTAAACGAGGCAAAAAGAGTATTTAGAAGTTGTGGACTCTCAGCAAATATGGGAGTAAGTCGTCTTGTTGGTAAGTCTCTGGTGACTATTTCTGGTAATAAATTAGATATGCATGATCTGTTGCGAGACATGGGTCAAGAAATTGTTCGTCAAGAATCCAATAATCCTGGACAGCGCAGCAGATTATGGGATTCTGAAGAGATAAGAAATGTACTTGAAAAAAAAAAAAGTAAGATTTAAAGCCTAAATCTTATTAATATATCTTTTTATCATTATTGTTAAATCTTATTCATATATATATTCATTTCTTGTTAATTATGTCTTTTTATCATAATTGTTAGGGAACTGAAGCAATTGAAAGTATAATTCTCAACATGTCTCAAATTGAAGACATAGTATTAGATCCGGATGTTTTTAAGAGAATGCCCAATCTAAAATTCATAAAGTTTTATACTTCTTGGGGCAAAAGAAGTAAATTGCATCTCACTGGAGGTCTCCGTTTTCTCCCTAGTGGGTTAAGATATCTTTACTGGCATGGATACCCGTTGGAGTCTTTGCCGAATGATTTTGATGCAACAGAACTTCTTGTGCTTCATCTTCCTAACAGTAATATTAAGCAGATATTGAATGATGGGAAGGTACGTACATATTATCTATATATGCTTAAGGCTTTTCTACTTGAAAGAAAGACTGTAATATGGATATACAATTATCTCCTGCTACTTATGCAGGATGGAGGCAAGCTAAAAGTGTTTACTCACATATCTCGTGTCACAGATATTGTTTTCGGTAAGTTGCCTTCTGGCATTGGCAATAAGGTTCCTTCATCTTCTTGCCAGTTGTTCAGCAAGATTACAAGCCTAGACATGAGACATTGCCAAAATCTGAAGAGTTTTCCAAATAATGTTGATTTTCAATGCCTTGAAATTCTTAATGTCGAGGGATGTTCAAATCTGGAGATATTGCCAGTAATTTCAACAGAATTAAGAAAATTAAATGTGGGACGTACAGCAATAAAAGAAGTACATTCATCTTCAATTGAACGCCTCAGTAAACTGGAAGAGTTGTATATGGCTGGCTGTCGACAGCTTGAAAGTCTTCCAACTAACATATGCAAGTTACAAGCTCTGCAGAAACTTGATCTATATTCTTGCTCAAGCTTAAAGAAATTTCCCGAGATCTTCGAGCCCATGTACAATCTAAGGGAAGCTTTTTTCTCATTTTCAGGCATGGAAGTAGTACCGTCCTCCATAGACAATATGAAAGGGTTGGAAAGATTAGATTTGAAAATTTGTCTCAACCTTGCCTGTCGTCCTGAAATTATTTCCTCTCAGTTCCTGAAAGTGAGAGAAAATGCTCACTTTGGGTTCAGCACTGTGTGTGAACAGCGAAAAAAACCGTTGAAGCCACACAACGTTCTTGAGGATTTAGAATGTCTCCTTCGCAAAATCTCCCCTTGTTTTTTATATTCAGAATACTTTGATGCAACAGTAACTATATATACACAGTATCAGAAGGTTAAGGCGGCATCAGTAGTTTCTGAACGCGTATCTTATTTGATTGACTTACCATCTCATCCGTGCTTAAGATTCTTTTCTCCGTATTATATTCTGGATCTATCGAGGTGTCGTATAAGGGAATTACCAAAGGACCTTGGTTCTTTATACTATTTGAGGAGGCTTGAATTGAGTTTCAATAATTTTGAAGAGATCCCTGCCGGTATTAAACAACTTTCTCTGTTGGAATCTCTCCAATTAGAAGATTGTCCAAGGCTTCGATCCCTACAAGAACTTCCCGCCAGTCTATGTCGATTAGATGCTGCTCGTTGCAAATCTCTCAAGACATTATTGGCCTGTAAACAACCAATCTTTAATGGCGGCCAGATTATGTTCAACTTCAAAGACTGCTTGAAATTGGAAACAAAGGAATGTGAGGCTATGGCGTATAAGATGTTGAGAAATGGGCCAAAGGTATGCAATATTTCTCTTTGGATAGTTTACATTTTTTCTTCTAAATAATAATGTTAACATTTGCATCACATGTGTACATCGCTTCTTTTTGTGGTTCAAACGCAGGATGTTTATTTAGGTTATCCGGGAAGTAGAATTACAGAGTGGTTCAGGTATCAAACTACAGGGGATAAGATTAGAATAAAGCTTCCTTCAAATTGGTCCATTAATCGCAGATTCTTCGGATTCGCATTTTGCGTTGCTTTTAAATCTACTCAAATTTTTATGTCTAATAAGTATGTTGGATTTGAATGCTACTTTGAAGATAACTACAATCCTACCATTCGGTTTACTTATCAAACCAAATTTAACCTGAGCCGTCTACTATACTGTCGTATAATGCAACAACACGTGTTAGTTTGGTGCTTGCGTGACTTTAATGCTTGGATATCTGTAAGACGGCAATTATTCGGTCTTCATTGCATCAATATGGCCTCATTCAAGTTCTATACTACGAATGCCGAGCATGGTGAAATAAAAAAATGTGGAATAACTCCACTGTATATGCAAGATGATGAAGATGATGATGATGAAGATGAATACGATCACGATGAAAATGCCTATTGGATGCTACAATCATTGTTGCCGACGGAGATGTCAACAAACGAAGATGATGATGAAGATATGAACTCAGGAGATGCTGATGATAAGTTCTCGGAAGATGATGAGGATTCAGAAGATGCTGATGATGGATGTGCTGATGATGATATGTTCGTGAAAGCTTTTTATCGGAGTTTAAGATATTTCTCGATGATTGAGAAGAATGAGAAGATACTGATGTTCCTGGAAACAGATGAGGATGAACTCTCTAGAACTGCATCAAACAGCGACGGATATTCTTTGAGGGTATAAAGCAGCCATATCCTTAAAAAGGTGGGATTTGCTCAAGCATACATATTCTTTTTCTTAATTCTACAATTTCCAGTTTACCCTTTATGCCTGTTGCGAGTTTTACGTGGATTTTGACACTCTTTTGATTTCATCGTTTTGTATACAGTGGAACGCCGAGCAGGGTTGCCTCTGCAATCAACAGTGTCCTTCTCGAGTGTAGCAGAAATTTCGGTGGAATCGATAGAGATGGTCATTATGCTTCCGACAAACTGAGTTGGCTTCTATTCAACACATGTGAACTTCTTATTCCTTGATTTAGTTTTGCCTTTACCGTAACAAAATGATGTCTTTATTACTATGTAAGATTGTCATTAAATGTACCAATTTGTATTTTATTTTATCCTATTAATTTTAATATAATTTTAAATTAAAATTTTGTTATAAACTTCATATTTTAGACTAAATAATTTTTTAAGAAAAAATATGTAAGTTGAATTAGAATTTATTTTTTATTAACAAAAGAATATCGAAAGTTTACACTTAATAAAATTTTAAAATAATAATAATTTCTTAATTGTATATTTCCAAAATTTAAAAAACTAAATTGGACTTACTTTGTTAATTTATGAAAATCATATATGTTATTTTCGTCTTAACTGGATTAAGCTTAATTGAGTTTATTTAAAATTAGATCCGTAATTTTTTAAAAATTTTAAGTTCTTGTCCAAATCATTTTAAAATATAAACTTAAACATATTATTTTAAATTTAACTTAACCTTATAAGTTTATATTTTAAATTTTCATATAATTTAGTAATTATTTATTGAAATAATTGTTTTTAAATAAAAATATCATCTCTTACGTAAATTATTAATCACAATTTAAAAAAATTTAATTTGATAAACAATAATTTTGATAAAATTTAAATTATATAAATATTAGACAATAATTTTAAATTAAATTAATTACAAATTTTGAATTAGGTTGAATATCTGATTAAACATGACTCTTTAAATTTTTAAGACCTAATTCATATGCTCAATCTTAAATTTTTTAATTTTTAATTATAAATTTAAGTCGTTGAATCAATGAATTGAATTCATCAATTAGACTGTGATTTTTTAATTAAAAAAATCTTTTTAATATAAAGTTTTATATTTTGGACTAAGTTTCTTATATATTTATAAATAAAAAGCATGCAAGTTAAATTAATTTTTATTATAAAAAAACTTGTAACTATTGTCTGAATAAATATTTGAAAATATTAATAACTTAGTAAATAGTATATTCCAAAAAATTATGAAACTCTTATTGGATTAAGTTTTTCTAATTAACAATAAAAACGTAATTATTATTCTTTAAATACAAACTTAAAAATTTCAAAAAACAATCAAATTCCTTATCTCAAGCAACTTGATGGATAAAAAACACAAATCGTGCTCCAAAAACACATATTCAAATCTCAATTCCTCATCTTTTAGCATTAAGTTACGTGTGGACTCAAACTTAAAAGAATCTGCACACCACTTAGACTGCTTCCCAAGACCCATTTAGGCTAAGTTCTTAGACTGCGTCCCAAGACCCATTTAGGCTAAGTTTGTTCCTTCAATTCTTCAGAAGAAGAGGAGAGTTAACACAAAATCCTTACACAGTAAGGTAAGTTCTAAATTGATTTCGATTTCATTTCTAAGTTAAATTCATGTGGTTTATGAAATCAAAGTCAAAGTATGTATCATAAAAGTCAATGATCATACAAAATGCGTCCCATTTCCCTAGATCCATTTCAGAATCACATCAATCAATCTAAAGAGTGTGAATCCTTAATCAAATACTAACCCATGATTAATTCACAGTTAATTCAATCGCAAACAATGTCAAAAATACATAAATAACACATTTACACAAAAATTATAATCAATTAAGAAGAAGAGCAATTTCATTATCAGTACCCTGATCATCATCACCGTCAAATTTATGATCTTCTTCGTCGTCGTCACAAGACTAGTAAATAGATCCGGCCAACCTCAACTGATCTTCCAAGTATAACACATTTTTACTGGAATTTTTTTTTGTAAATTAGTGTTTGTTTCATTATTAAATTTTTTTTGTTATTTAATATTTAATTAATTTTTAAAATTGCTGTGTTATTGTCTCCTACAGCATCGTACTATCAAATAAATGAGTACAGGGGAAAAGAGAGAGCATGACTTCTTTTCAATTGAACGCACTAGGGCTTCGTTTTGGTAGACAGGCAATCAGTTATTTTTTCAACTTATTGGCTGTTTAGAGCTTGTTTGACTTTTCAAACTGTCATAAAAGTTATTTGGTAAAGAGTTTTTTTAATGGCTATTAATATATAAACAACTAAAAAAAGAAAACACTCCTGTAGGAGCTTTTTTTGTTAATAAGCTAAAATTTTTACTATTAAATGTCAATTTTACCCTTTATGTAGTTATAGGTTAGAAATAAAATATTACCTTTAAATGAAAATAAAAATGGAAAGAGTTGTATAAATTTTTTATAAATGATGAAATAATACAAATAAATATGACTTCTTTAAAATCTAAATTTTTATAAGAATATTCAATAAAATACTAAAATATATAATATTTATATTTTTATAATTTTTTTTAAATTTATATCCTCATAAATTATTTTATATATAAATAATTAATACTAAATATCTAATTTAATTAAACATTTCTAACAAAACTAAATAGCTACTCCTACTCTGGCTTTCTTTCTTTGTAGCTAATATTTGATTAGATAGCTGATGGGAAATAAGTATTGCGATAGTAATATGGACAAAACCTCTGGGATCGACATCCAAAGTAAGTGACGTGGTTGTCTACAAAATCCATAATTGAAACAAAAAGATTAGACAAAACCTCTGGGATCGACATCCAGAGTAAGTGACGTGGTTGCCTACAAAATCCATAATTGAAACAAAAAGATTAGAGACAGTAGAGCGTGAGAAATATAAAGGAAAAGCGAGGATAATGCCTTTTTCTCAATTTTTATTTACGTTATTTATTTGCACTAAAGAGTTAATTATTTCGTAAATGTTTTTTAGTACTAATAAAATTAAAATAAATAAAATTAAAATATAAAAAATATAAAATATTTGATAAGGTAATTTGGCATATTTCTTATATCTACGGGGCTCTCACTCAGATTAATAATTTTCATGATATTACAATAGATTTACCTAAGGTTTTATTGAGTCTATACTACTTAACTTCACTTTCTGTGAAAGATTTTCACACCCAATAATACTACCGACTCGTGTTAACCTCTTCAGAGAATTTTTCTAACTACTTTTACTCAAAACGATAATAAATAAAAATAGCGCAAGTATTTAATCAACTACAAATTAATTAACAAAATACTTGAGACAAACGAAAACTTCCCTGTAAATTTATTTCCTCAAAATAACCGAGTTAAAAACTTTCTCCTTAATTGATTCTTTCTTCACAAGAATAAGTCACAGTCACAGTGTTACTTCGAGTAATAACCAGCACTCATATCACCAAAAAAGATATTTGTCTCACTTGACGGAACAACTTCACTATAACTCCCACAGAAGCACGTTAATTACCTATATTAATTAACATACGCAATAACCAGTATTTTTCTTCAAAGACCCGTAAAAAAAGGTATTCCACCGTAAGCTCACACACATACTAACTGCCGTGCACACAATATGTTTCAGCTCATAAAGAAGACACCATGCGCAGCCAGCTAATTTATTTCCAAGACACACGTGATCTGCACTTTATCAAATTAATTGACGCGGGCTACTTTCACTGCGAGACGTAATATTCAACTCATCAAAGACCCAAAGTGCACAGCCAGCTTATTTCTCCATCTCCCCATTCGTGACCAAGGTAGCAATCAACAATACACACGTACTCTTCAGTTGCCGCACCACTTCCATTAGGATTCTTCACATGCGTGTTTTTGTCTTTTTGATAGATTTCAACAACAATTAGGAGATCACTTGTTTAATATCTTTTTAAGATTTCACCGTAATCTAAACAACATTTATATTTAAGATGGACTGATTTGTGCCAGCTGCTTATGGACATGTATGATACCAACTCAATCAATTCAAAAGAGCCCAATTCTAAAACTCAACATCCAATTAATGTACATTTTTAGCAGTCCATATAATAAATTCAATTTTTTTATATGTCCAATTTAAAATGTTAAAATTAAATAAAGTATATATAAAATATATTCTAACAAAACGTTTAAAATAGGAAAGAATAACAAAATATCTACTGCCGTCTTCCCAGGATTTACTTATTTTCAAGATTTAGTCAATATCAATATTAGCTGAAAATGATGTCTTTTATTTGGTAGCACATAAGCTCCAGAAGGGTAGAAACAACGGACGGCCGCTTAATTATCAAGAAAAAATTAACGACAATGACTTTGCTCGTAATCTGAAACATGGAAACGGTGTTTTTTTCCCCTCATAATTGAGAACGGAAAGTGACTGGAATTATCATTTGGTCATTATGGGTGAAGATATCGATGGACTGAGAAAAGAAGACGGCTAATGGTGCTCATTAGTTGCTCGGAGAGATGAAAACAGCAGTTATAGTGAAAAACAAACTAACGCAAGGAAATATTGTTCATACTACGCCAATGACAAAATGAGGGAAAAAGAAGGAAATTGTGATGTTCTCAGTTCGGGTTGCCGTAGGAGAACAAGTGCAGCACATGAAAATGATTATTAGAATTCTTGACGAACTTCATAAGAGTTTTGGCAGCCACCTATGTTCTATCATCGCTTACGAGCAATCTCCAGATTCTCTTCAAACAAAGGCAATCATGTAATAGTGGCTCAACCTAAGAGATTAAGAAAAAAACAGATTGATAATACCTTTTGTGTTTGAACTTGAAGGATGAATTATTTTCGGTGAAGATATATACCGGTACTTCAGCTGGTTGTTGTGGTTGTGGCCCGAACTGAGTATGACAGAGTATGTGTTTTAAGAGACAAGGAGAGAGACATAAAATGGAATTTGTTCCATAAGATTTGGCATTTGGATGAATCATTTATACAATGTTATTTACAAGACTAGATATCTTTTATGCTTTAACCATAACAAGTAAGTTTTAAGCCAATTTAAGTGAATGTCACTGGACTCTATGAAAAATATCTTTAAAGTATTTAAGAATAACTAAAAATGTTTTCTTAATCTATAGAAAAGCTAAATTGAGAGTTCAATAGTATTCAAATGCTAATTTTCAGCCAAATCTAGATGATAATAGATCATTGTCAAAGTACATCTTCACTCTAAATGGTAGTGTAATAAGTTGAAAGAGTTCCAAATAACCAACTATTGCAAATTTTACTACCAAAATATAATACATTTCAGTGTTAGAGGCACAAAAGAAATAGTTTGAATTAAGAAATTCATCACTGAACTTAGAGTGGTTCCTAACATTGTTGAGTCTATAATATTGTACTACGACAACAACAATATCATTACACAAGCAAAGGAACCAAGTTCTCATTGACAATCCAAACATGCACTCAGGAATTTTTATTTGATCAAAGAGATAATAGAGTAGAAAGATATAACAATGGTGCGAGTTCCCAGTTAAGAGAATCTTATAGATTCTATTACTAAATCATTGTCTCAGAAGAGATATGATCGACATATGGAAGGATATAATATTAGATATGCAGGTGATTGACTTTAGTGCAAGTGAAAGATTATTAGTTTATACCCCTACAGCCAATCAGTTGGTTGCAATTTTATGTACGACATTATTATTTAATTAATAATGGTATTCTTTATCTCTATTTATTATGTTAATTACATTTGATATTTTAATACTAAAGATAAAATCCCTCAAAGAATTACTATGTAGTTGAAATTATGATAATATCATAATATGAGATTCAATTTGCATTTATTTATTATTTTCCAATTATTCCTAGTTTTAGTTTCATCAAGATGAGATATTGATGAAACGGTAAAACTAGCACACGTTAAGTTTCTTTTTTATGAAAAAAGTAATTGATCTCATAAATTAATGTATGAAGATAACTTAAATTATTGTGTGAGTGCATATTAGAGAATAAGTTCACTGAACTGACTCAAATATGAGGGTCCTAAATGAAATATTACTTATGTATTCTTAGATGCATTATGAACCATATAAAGATAGTTGAGTAAATCAATAAATTAAGAATGTTCTACTGTTCTTGATTAGTAATAGTTTAAGGAATTATCTGTTCATAGTAAATTAACATTTGAAAAGGTATTTTCAAATATCAATTATAAATCGAGCAAGAACAAACATGATGGATTCAAAAGAGTAAACACTATATCTATATTTTGTCCAATTGGAACAGTGAATGATAAAAGGATTAAATTGTACTTCATAACTATGTGTAGACAAGTTAAGTCAAACTACTTTGATATTCCTGATATTTGGGTAGTCATGATATGTTACTAGATGTCAATATTGATTTATGTTTAGGAATTGTTTAATTATAAAAATTTTTAAAAAATTTTTAATTTATCTAATTCTAATTATAATTATAATCATTACCAATATATTAAGAACCTAATATGTCACATATAAAGTGCAGTTTAAAAGAAAAATTTACTTTCAATTAAGTTGGACTTAATTACAAAGTTTAAAAAATTTTAGGGATCAAATATAAAATATTTGATTTTATTAAAATTAATTTAATTATAACTAGAGTTTAACTTTAATTATAATTGATATGTTTAATTTTAATAGAAATTATGAACCTTAATACTTTTTCTATAAATAAGAATAAACATAAGGAAGCTATCACTCTTGCTAATTCTTCTTAAGAGTAGACTCGTAAATAACTCATATTTGATACTTAGAAATTTTTTGAAAAGATTAAAACAAGAATATTAAATCAGGTATAATTTTATATTTTATAATTTGAGTTTAATTTTACAAATTATTCAATTATTAGAATTTGTAGGGGTAAGATTGCGTAATTTCGGACCTCTCTAGATTCTGCTTCAATGCAAGATTTTAGACTGGGTAATGATGATGATTCAATTATTAAAATTCGACCGAAAATTATAAAATTTTATTTTTTCGTTGAGGTCGTTTTGCGGTTGGTGTCCTAAAATTGTCGAATCCAACAGTTCCAATTGAGATTTTGGTGACTAGCCTCGATGTTTCTTGTCTGGTACAACTCACGTGTTTAGCATAGTTAGTCTTCAATAGTTCTCTGTGATCAAATCTTACATGAGTTGAAGAGCGTAGGCATCTCCGGTTTACCGGTTTGGTTAGTGGCTAAGTAGCTTTCTTTGTCTACCATTGACAAGGCTGTATAGCTGGAAGAGAGAGCTGGTTTGCCGACATCTATCCTCTTCTTTATTTACTTATGGCAGGCACAGGTATGTATGAAAAAAGCATCTTCAATGCCTAATATTTTTTAAGCCAAAAATGCTATAAAAGTGGCCAGCGTAACTTCCGGGTATTTTCTGGCGTCCTGCACCGAAAACCCCCAAATGACATATGTTAAAGCCCACCAAACCGATCTAGTTTCTACTTCTTCTGTTGTTTGCAACTTACTATCCTTCACCTTCACCTATTTCTTCTTCAATTGATTCTTTCAGTCCCATGGCCACCCAGCAGTGGAAACACCATGTATTTATCAGCTTCAGAGGTGAAGACACTCGTTATAACTTCGTCT
>JANQBM010031501.1:0-10881 GCA_025594535.1 Erythroxylum domingense | reverse complement strand
GGTAGAAGTGTATTTTCCAATATATATATATATACATATATATTATTGTATAGGTTTTATATATATAAACCTTATTGTAGTCTTATGTTTAATGTAAGTGTGATAATAAGATTATCGCTTTCACAAATCTTCAATAAAATTCCTAACCTGACTATAGATGTTGGCACATTACTGAACCACATAAAAATATTATCATTTGATTTTATGTCTTGCAAATTTATTATTATTGTGTGTTTGTTTCTGGGTAAGATTTTGCTTCCATATTATATTGTAGTCTAGGAAGGATTATATTTCCATATTCTATTATAGGTTCTTAGTATATAAGGGGCCTTGATATTTTGTCATTGTACACCACATGATAAGAGAGAATAGAATTCCTAACGCTACTGTGGACATTGACACATTGTTGAATTATGTAAAAATATTGTGTCATTTAATTTTCTTTCTTGCAAAATTATTATTACTATTTGTTTTTGGTTTTTGATCCTAACAACTGGTATCAGAACAAAGTTAGGAAATCACACAATTTACAATAATAAAGGATGTGAAGGTGAAAATTGAAATGTTTGATGGGAAAGATTTTGCATTTTGGAATATGCATATTGAAGATTATTTGTAACAAAAAAGTTTAAACCTCCCTCTCAATAAGAAGAAGCCATATTCCATGGTGAAGGCTTTTTCAATTTCCCGAATGGCTTGAAGATTTTACATATTAGCATAGAGAAATGCATGTTAAATGCACTTATAATGGAGTTCAATTATTAGAAACAGAATTTTCAAAAAACTGGTTAACATAAGGTATTCAAATAAAGATTTTATTTTCTTTTTGTCTAAAACCTTGGCACAGATTGAAGCTAAAATTTCTTCATCTTCATGTAGATAAAATGAAAAAGAAAGGACAAAAAATGAATTTTTTTAAGCGATTTGGGGAATGGAAACTGAGCTGCCTTTTGGCTTTCCTCAAAACCAATTTTCAATTTTTGACTCCATCTTTAAACAACTCAGAAAAACAATTACCGAGTGGAATTTACTAGATAGGCAAATGTTAGGTGTCATTCAGTTGACGTTGGCTAAGAATGTTGAGTTTAATATCATGAATTGAAAAAGCATCTTAAGATTATTTAAGGCTATGGCAAACACATATGATAAGCTGTTGGCGATCATCTAGGTATTTCTGATGTGGAGGTTTTTTAATCTTAAAATGGATAATGGTAGTAACGTTATTGATCATATTAATGAATTTCATATAATTATCAGTCAATTAAGTTTTGTCGAGATTAATTTTGACAATAAAATTTAAGAACTAATTTTGTTGTCTTCTTTACTTAACACTTGGGATACTTTTGTTTCTACAATTAGTACTTCCTATGATAAAGGAAAATTAAAATTAGTTGATGTTCAAAATATAATTCTCTGTGAGAGTATTCACATGAGGGAATTAGGAGACTCCTCTAGGAATGCCTTAAGCGCTAAAGAAAGGGGAAGGAATAAATATTGTAGTGAAAATAAATATCACATATCAAAATTTGAAGAAAGGGGAAATTTGAAAATTTGAAGTAATGTTCTATGATAGAACTGTGGTGATAAGAGTCATTGATTGAACCTAAGTTTTCTATATTATTTAGTGATATTTTCATGGTTTTTATTATACTTTTCGGCCCTTGTTGGATATTGTGCTTAATTTAGCTTAGGAGTGCTTGTTTTGAATTAATGTAGTTTGAGGGTAAAATTTTCATAATTAGTTAGTAATTGCACTCACTTGGTTTCTAAGAAAGTTGATATTGCAAACTATTGCTTTTCATTGCAGGACACTCAAGAAGTAGAGCCAAGAGGGAAGACCAAGAAATTACAAGTCACAAGATCAAGAAAGAAGACCTCTAGGGAAAAGTTTGCCACGTTGAATTCATTCCTTTGCCGCGGTGAAACCTTCGAATCAGCAACCCAGACCCGAACCATTTTTGGAAATTTTACTTACCTATTCGTGCAAACCGTACTTACCCATTCGTGCAAATCGAACCAAATACCGATTTAGAAACCCTATTATTGGATAAGTGACAGAGGGACTTGGGAGGAGGCAACATCCATCCATCCTCTCTCATCTTTCTCTCATCTAACCCCAATTTCTTCCATTTTTCTTCCACTGGCAAAAACCTCCACCATGGGTGACTCATATTCATTCCCAGTTGTGAAGCTTCAAAGTGCAATGAGTGGCTAGGCGTTTCTTTTCCTCTTGAAGGTGTAGCAATGACAGGAGTTCAATGAGCTTAAAAGGGGAGTAGTTTAATCCATGGTTCAGTTATGAATTTATAAATTCCTAGGTTTAGGATTTGTAATTTGTAGTTGAGCTACTTGGTTATAGTTTTAATCAACTGTTGGATATTCATTATATGTAGTTTGGATTGGTTTATGTAGAACCTTGAGCCTAAATATATGAAGTTTCATATATGTCTATTTTATAATCTTCTTGATTCTCTCTTATCTTGCACGGTTATGTTTGATATTGAGTTGATTCTGAATTTCATTTGACCTATTGCATTGGCTGATCCTACTACATGCACTAAGAGCACTTAACAGGATCTTAAGAAATGGAGTCTCATTGATTAAGATCCTGGACTTGAAGAGTACTTTAAGGTTTACCATTTTGAAGGTTAGTGATTTTGTAGCACCCTGTTTCCACTGAGCACGTATCCGTACATCCCTAGGACATTCGGACGCACGCCCTGTGAAAGCGGTGTATTAGAGCGATCAAGCAATCAAACTCATTGAATTTTTTTTCTCTCTTCAAACATCACATGCATATTACTGAAAAGCATTAACCAAATTTGGGCCCATTTTTCATAAACATCAAAGTCATAATTGTTATTACACTCATTGACAAACCTCATTTACAATCATTTCCAATTTGGAAAGTCATTACAAAACATAATTATTCACATACAATGGTACAATGTTTGCGGAATACATTCTTTAAGACAAAAATAATAGAAAATACAAATGCAGACATCAACTGATCTCGACCTCTATCTTTTATCTGAACGCAGTGGATAGACTCTAATTTGTCTAACTGGAGATCTCCTCTAAGCCTGAAAAATGTTGCAAATGTTGGGTTGAGTTTTATGAACTCAGTGAGTGGACCATCCTCGATGGCTCACTCAATCACATAACACATCAATTCATGTTATCACGTAATTCACGTCATTTCACTAATTAACATGTTGAATCACATACACTTCATATTTCACATTCAGAAGTCATTCAAGTAGTGCATTTCAATCATTTAAACATACATATCAATTAAATATGCAATGTACATGAGACTCACTTTCAATTGTTATTGTTGTGACCGAGTGCTTATAACTGTCCCATATTCATTGTGAATACTGGGCTCATTATTAACTGTCCCTTATCTGTTGGAGATACAAGGCTCATTTTACATAGTGAGCCAGAGGCTCTTACCACATAATGAGCTTTAAACTCTTTTTCAATTTTTGAGCTTTAAGCTCTTTTTCAGTAGCTACTCCGGTCACAACAGCCTTTATCTTTTATGCATTTATAAAATGAAATGCACTACATTCATATATTTTCAAACAATCACTAGTGCTCAATTTTCCATATTCACATTCATATATATTCATCGGATCGATGTCCGACATTCAACAAGAATGTTGAGAATCACTTATTTCAGTCCAATTCTCATAGCATGAGCACTTCTTATGTTCTCACATTTATCAAACTCCTAAGACTTTTAATGTCTAGAATTGTATCAATCACATTCACATTCAGTAGTAATTCAATACAGAAATTTAAAATAAAACAAACAATGAAAGTGAGACCATCTAGGTTGACTCACAGTACGCTCCATATTAGAACTAGCTTCAATGATCCAGAAACGATTGGATGCTATCGTTTTGTCTTGTAAATCAACACTATGCAATACACATATTGCACACATATTATTAATTGGACAATCACATAAACATGCAATTATACACATATGTATATGTGTAATGTATAATGCATGCTCATATTGACTATTTCAGGTATGTTTCTTTAATTTCATATCTGATCACTCAAACACTTTCACTTGAATATGACTAACTTGCACTTAGGTTTATATCTCAAAGATCTTGGTTATTCAAACATCACAAATCAAATCATTCATCATTTCTTTTATAGCATTATATGATCACATAATATCCAATTCTCATTCACCTTTAATACACGTTACTCATCTCCTTTGAATCACAAATACAATCATATGAACATCTTCATTCCCACTATACTCATGCCTTTGGTATTTTGATATAAAAAATTCAATCACTAAGTTATAACCTAAATTATCACTTTATACATATCACACATTTAGTCACTTAATCTAAGCGTCATTCTAGGTTCAATTCAAGCTCCATTCAAGCCTAAATTAAGTCCAAATACATCATAGATAAATATCTTATTCTTAATTGGTTCAACCATTACTCAATCAAAACTTTACCCTGAAAAAGCACTATCCACGATTGTGGCGTTCATTGCCACAATCGTGACAGAAATGAATCTCCCTTATTTCCTGCAATTTTCCAGTTCTCTTCAGGACAAATTTTCAGATCAGTTTTGTTCGACCATTTTGACCTAGACAAAGAGGTTTTTTGGAAACAATTTATTCTAATCAAATGTGCCTCTCTGTATTAATTTTCTAATGACATCAAATTCACACATTTTAGATCATTATCATGAAAGTTATAATAAAAACAACTATAGACTATTCTTATACCTATACAGAACACCATTCTCAACTTCAAGACAAAATTCAAGACCTTTAGGGATAGAATTCAAACTTGATTCCTTCATGAAAAATGTAGCCATATGTCTCTAGTTTAATCTTAATTAAAAATAGTCCCATTTAGATAAATACACATCAAGATATGTCCAAAATATAGATGTATATTTAGTGAAAACACTCCATCTAACATATTCCAGCACACATTTAACTTCATTTTCATCCTAGTTCATCTCTTTTACTTAGTCTATCATTTCTAGCCTATGTCCTCATTATTTCCTCTTAATTCCTACTTCTATTTCAGCTCAATATGATTCACACACAAATCATGATCTATGTTTGATCATTATCCCAAAAATAGAACATGTACATATACACATTCATCATATTTTCTGCACATTTTCAACTTCATTAACACCTTCATTTGTCTTCTAATTTTTAATTTTAATTCACATCATATCAAGACATCACATTGCTCTCTTTCTTTAGCTCTAAACGATTTTTTTTTAATTTCTAAAATCACCCAAGAGATACACGTTATATACATTGAAAATAGAACATGAGACATTCGTTTACTAGTCAAATTTTCTGCACTTTTTCCTACATTGTTCTTATAATCATTTTAACCCAAAAGCGCCACTACATCAATTTATGAATCATTACCCATCATATATATAAAAGCAAGACATTTATAGATCCATTCTTCTCATCCACGTTTCAACATATTTTCATCACCATTTCATGATCTTTCAACATCTAACTATCATTATGCATTTTTCATTCTACATATCATGAAGAATAATAAGCTACTTACTTGTTTAAGCTTCAAGATCTTCAAATTATCAAGATCTCTCCTAACCCTAGCTTTCCATACAACCCACATACATCATCCTATAAGGTGGAATATGTGGGTTTTTATTAAGAAGAAGAGATAGAAAGAACTTTGAAGTCGCTAGTGATGGAAGAAGACAAGGTTCAATTTCTGTGCTTGGAGAAGAGAGTGTCGTGATATAGAGAAGAAGAAAGAAGAAAATACAAAAAAGAAGAGAAGAAAAGAGAGCATTTGACAAAGTGAAGAAATAAAGGAACATTGGTCTTGCAAGATGTAAAATTCGTGGGTTAAATAAGTGGTGTGGCAAGTGACATGTCATTTTCTTATGGTCTCTCTTTGGTCTTGTATTTAACTAGTCAATTTGTCTCCAATTTCTAGTCCAATTGACTGAATGACATGTGTCATTAAATTCCAATGTCATTTATAAAAATTTCTACTACTATCTGACACTTATTTCTACTGCTATTAATCAATTGTTCTGTCACTTGGCATTTTTCTAGTCCAAAAATTTCCAAAATTTCAGAAAATTCTCAAAATTTACCAAAAATTCTAAACCACTAATAAAACACACCAACTTAATTTTTAAGACATAAATTCACTATTCACATCATAATCACTTTAAAAAAAAATTATTTATGCCCAGAAAATGTCAAATGAGTGCATGAATAAATTATTGTAATGTGTACAATTATCAAATTCACGTGTGTGTATAATAATATTATGCATGAATATGAAATGCATTTTTCTAATCTCTCAATAATATTGCTCATATACGGTATTCCCAAGCTTTAACCTTTAGTATGAGAACGAGATGTTACAGATTTCTACTCTCGCTGAAATCAATTTCGAACTATAATAGTCAGAGCTCACTTTCAAAGGATTCTATCACTGTTTAATCCCTTGTTTTTCATCTTTCCGTTTTCTATATCCCTAAAATAAAAAAATACATTTTACAATTCAATTTAGTGCAATTAATGATTTCAAAAATCAAAACCCCCTTTATTCTAATTAGCTTGCATAGCATGGCATATAGGTTAACTTAGGTCCATTCATTTTAGGTTCCGATTAAGTGAACGACTCGAGGTTGCACCCTATAGTGCAATCCTTGGATTATTTTGATTTAACCTCCAAGGGCTTAACGATCAGGTTCGAATCAGTCATATTAAGAGGGATTATTCAAAGCCAAAGAAGAAAAATAGTTAGCAACAAGGGGACAATGGTTATATGAATTCAATAGATGAAATTAAGGATGCTTTGATTGTAAGCTTTGACAACCCCATTGAGTCTTGGGTTCTCGATTTTGGAGCATCATTTCATTTTTATCCATGTAGAGAGTTGTTCTAGAATTTTAAATCTATAAAATTTAGGAAAGGTTTATCTTGATAATGATAAGTTGCTGGAAATTATGGGGAAGTGGGATGTACTAATCAAGACTTCTGGTAGGGGTGATTGGGAGCTGCAGGATGTTAGCCACATTTTATACCTAAAGAAAATTTTGATCTCAGTGGTCAACTGGATAGTATCGAGTATAGGAAAGCATTTGGAGAGGGATCTTAAAGGGCTGTAATAGGTGCTATGGCTTTAGCATGAGATACGAAAATAGGGACACTATACACTACCATAGATTGTTCAAATGTAGTTGCTGTAGCTAATGCTGACAATTCAAAGCTATGTCACAATAGACTTGGGCATATGAGTGAGAAAGGAATAAAGATTAGCTTCAAAGGGGGCTTTTCTAGATTTGAAATTAGTAATCTAGATTTATATGAGAGTTGTGTTTAAAAACAACAAAAGAAAGTCAGTTTTTTAGAGGTGAGAAAAAGTCCAAAGGTAAAGAAGCTGGAGTTAGTGTGCATAAATGTATAGGGACCTTTAATCATTGCATCTTTTGGAGGCTCGAGATACTATGTCACCTTCATTAATGATCACAATAAAAAGGCATGAGTTTTTTATGAAAAATAAGTATAATATATTAGCCATTTTAAGACGTAGAAGGCTAAGGATAAGAAACAAATTGGGAAGAAGATCAAATGCTTGAGGTTTGACAATAGAGAGGAATATGACAAGACAAAATTCAAGAAGTTTTATACTAATAACAAGATTAGATTGACTAGGATAGTTCTTGGGAAGGCTAGATAGAACAAGGTAGCTAAGAGGTTAAACTGAACGTGGAATGAGCAAATGAAGTGCATAAGGGTTCATACGGGGTTACCAAAAATGTTATGAGCAGATGCAGTTAGTATATTAATATACTTGATAAATAGAGGACTATTAGATCCTTTAGGTTTTAAGATTCCAAAAGAGGTAAGGTCTAAAAAAGAGGTATCCTAAAGTTGTTAAATACTTTTCCATTGGATATGATTATGATGAGTTTGAGCAGTGGTTTTGGGATGATAAAGAATAGAAAAAATATTGAGATACTATAACGTGACTTTCAATGAGAGTACCATGTACAAAGATAGGAATAATGAACTAGGAGAAAGGCCTAAAATGGTGAGAAATCCTAGAGGATGGTACTGTAACAAGGTCCTATGAAAATCTAGAAAATACTGCTGATGGGACAAAGTTAGTTACAACTTAATTGGCATTAAGAAGATCCAAAAGGGCATCCATAGTGCTAAATCAATATTCTCCTTATTAGTTTTTTCTTTGTTACTAATTGACCTTGGTGAACTAGAATCCTTTGAAGAGTCTAGGCAAGTTAGTGTTATTAAGTGGGAGTAAGCTATAAATGAGGATATGAGCTTCGTAGAGAAAAAAATAACCTTTGGGAATTAACTAAATTACCTGCAGGGAAAAAAAGAATTACTTAATAAGTAGTTTGTTTACAAGGTTACACACGCTAAGTTTTAATATTTATTAACCTTCGTAAATTCTGCAAGTGCACGGGTTGTTCGTATAGTACCTAAGGTATCGATCCCACGAGGAGGGCTAAACTAGTCATAAAATATAAGGTTGTACTAAACTACAATAATTCAAAATGAATAACTAATGCAGAAAATAAACCAATCAAATAATTAATTTCAAGAATTGAATTGCAGAAATCTAAGCAAGATAACAAGTCACACAAACCAATCCCAAAACTAACCTAGAAACTATCAAGTGAGAGAAAGGGGGTTTTAATCCGAAATTAATGAAAACCTAATCAGTTGTGCAATTATCGAATTAATGGGTCTAGACGATCCTAGGATGAATTACTCTCTCTCGAGTTATAATTTTGAACCCTAATTGATAATTCCTAATTTAAATTATAGAATTGTAATCTCTCGATTCACAATTGATCTAAAACCTAAATTAGTTCTAGATTGTCTAATAACCTACTGGGAACCTATGCTCGATCTCTCGTTACCCGATTCTACCATTTTGATTCAATTCTTTACCTATCAAATCACCTAACTCTCGTTAGCCCAATTTGATTATTTCGCTCGACGCACCCTCTCAGTCTATTGCCAAGTTATTAAGAGTAGAATTAAATCATGATTAAATCAATAAAAAACACAATCAATCAAACTTTATTAATCTCAAAAATCAAAATCCCAAAGGTGAGTATAAACAAAAACTCAACATTCAACACAACCTATTCTTAACACCTATTTCAATTCTATACATGAATAAAATTGAAATAACTAGAAAATATGTCAGGAACGAAATTGTTGCAGCAGCGACAATAGGAAACCACCTATTTTGGGAAGTACGTCGCGTCGAAGTTCTTCTCCATGTTTCTCTTCCTTTGTCTCCTTCCTCATTCTCTCAATTTCTTTCTAGGTTTTTTCAAAATTGGCTGACGTGAAGGCTCTCCTTTTCAGACTTGGAAGCCCTAGGTTTGAGTTTTTGTATCATCCAGACGTAAACCACGAGGCAGGGTCACTATATTTGCCAGCGCCTAAACCTTTCTGTCACAATTATGGCCCAAAGTGTACGATCGTGGCTAGGGTCCTTTCAGCTCGCCTCTTTCTGTCACGATCGTAGCCTATTGTGCCACGATTGTGGGTCGTGTTTTTAGCCCGAAACTGTCCAAAACTTCTCCGTTCTTCGCCGTTTACCCTAAAACACTAACAAACCCATCAAGGTACCTCAAAAATATAACATTTAAGCTCAAAGACTCATATTAACCCATAAAAACACTTAAACACATAAACTAACACAATTAAAACATAAATACACACTAAACACTCAAATTAACATTAAATACTTAACATATTGAACCCTAAAACATCATGCAAATCATAACTATCAACATCCCCATACTTAAACGTTTTCTTGTCCTCAAGCAAACAAATCAACAAGCACATAACACACAATGCAATAATGAGGCAATGACTTTGACTTCATGAAATACATTTAATCTTAAACACAATCCTAAAAGTTATATCTAATCATTAACAAGCAAAACTATGTTTAAGGGCTTTAAACTAGATATACAATTTATTAGAGATAAAAGTGTTAATTTGTTTACCCTTTCCAATTGTGCACACACATTAATAATTCTTTGGTCTTTTCAACTCTGTAACTGTTCTTAAGTATATTTTCATGAAAAGCCGAGCTTACTACAAGTTCGGTAGGTTTTATTAAGGAACACAATTTTTTTTATTTTTTATTTAATGAACATAGACTCAGTCTTTTTACGCGGAGGCAAATATTGGTAATGAATGTCGATCCGGTTACTCAACTAAGTCATATTTTTATTAAACAGCTTAGTTAAAATGTCATTATAGCCTTTTGACACGAAGGCACACATTTGTGATGCGTGTTGTAACACCCCACTCTCGCTGGACCCGAACCTGATATCGATGGTGATAACCGAGTCCGTGCCCCGCGAGGGTGGTGTGCCACATCACTAAACAATCAAACAGTCAGTATAAATTTTTTTTCCAAACCAAACACAAACGTAAAGTACAGACCATGATAACTAAATTGGCCCATTTTATTTTATAATCAATTTCAACAAAACAAATTAATCAACATAAACTTTTATTAGCCATTTGGGCCCATTTCAAATTACAAAATACAATCATTTCCAATTTCTCAAAATTAATACAAACTGTAATATTCAATTACAAATAATACAAACTTTTGCGAAAAAATACATTTAGTGATAAATAAAGAAAACCAATGCAGACGCGAACTGATCCAGACCTCTATCCTTGACTTACATGCAGTAAGTCTACTCCCGTTGCCTAACAGGGTATTCTTCTGAATCCTGAAAAATAATTGCAAATTTTGGGTGAGTTTTGCGAACTCAGTGAGGTAACCATCATCAATGGTCCACTCAATT